>JAJIBD010008859.1:0-54475 GCA_021461705.1 Cryptotis parvus
TATTGCTCTTTCTTTCTTTCTTTTCTTTCTTTCTTTCTTTCTTTCTTTCTTTCTTTCTTTCTTTCTTTCTTTCTTTCTTCCTTCTTTCTCTCTTTCTCTCTCTTTCTTTCTTTCTTTCTTTCTTTCTTTCTTTCTTTCTTTCTTTCTTTCTTTCTTTCTTTCTTTCTTTCTTTCTTTCTTTCTTTCTTTCTTTCTTTCTTCTTTCTTTCCTTTCTTCCTTCCTTCCTTCCTTTCTCTCTCTCTCTCTTTCTTTCTTTCTTTCTTTCTTTCTTTCTTTCTTTCTTTTTTCTTTCTTTCTTTCTTTCTTTCCTTTCTTTCTTTCTTTCTTTCTTTCTTTCTTTCTTTCTTTCTTTCTTTCTTTCTTTCTTTCTTTCTTTCTTTCTTTCTTTCTTTTTCTTTCTTTCTTTCTTTCTTTCTTTCTTTCTTTTTCTTTCTTTCTTTCTTTCTTTCTTTCTTTCTTTCTTTCTTTCTTTCTTTCTTTCTTTCTTTCTTTTTCTTTCTTTCTTTCTTTCTTTCTTTCTTTCTTTCTTTCTTTCTTTCTTTCTTTCTTTCTTTCTTCTCCCTCTCTCTCTCTCTCTCTTTCTTTCTTTCTTTCTTTCTTTCTTTCTTTCTTTCTTTCTTTCTTTCTTTCTTTCTTTCTTTCTTTCTTTCTTTCTTTCTTTCTTTCTTTCTTTCTTTCTTCCTTCCTTCCTTCCTTCCTTCCTCTCTCTCTCTCTCTCTCTCTCTTTCTTTCTTTCTTTCTTTCTTTCTTTCTTTCTTTCTTTCTTTCTTTCTTTCTTTCTTTCTTTCTTTCTTTCTTTCTTTCTTCTTCCTTCCTTCCTTCCTTCCTTCCTTTCTCTCTCTCTCTTTCTTTCTTTCTTTCTTTCTTTCTTTCTTTCTTTTCTTTCTTTCTTTCTTTCTTTCTTTCTTTCTTTCTTTCTTTCTTTCTTTCTTTCTTTCTTTCTTTCTTTCGTTCTTTCTTTCTCAGGAAACAGTTGATTTGATCATTTTTGTTCCTTTTAAAACTAACTACTAATTTTGCTGATAATTTTGTTTGTTTCTATTTCATTGATCACCCTCTAACTTTTATTATATCCCTCCTTTTACTTACTTTAGGGTCCCTTTGTTGATTCCACCCCCTCCCCAGTAACTTGAAGTGTGTAGTATGTTTTATTATTTGGGCCTTTTCTTGTTTCTTAGTGAATATTTGCATTATGAAGTTCCCTCTTAGAACAACTTTTTCTGTATTCCATATGTTCTGGAAACTCATGTCTTCATTTTCATTAGTTTCAGGAAACATTTACTTTCCTCTTTGATCCATTTATGATTTTGGTGATTCTGCAAAATTTTAAACCTTTAAAATGTTTACATCTTACAACTTAAAATAGTAATGTATTACATCTTAGAACTTAAAATAGCAATGTTTGTACTAATTATTTGTGGTTTTAATTTTTATTTACTGAGAATTGTGAGGTTTGCTTGGACAAAATGTCCATGGGATCCAAATGATGATTGGCTGATGAGGCAGCAATTTTTTCTGGAACCAAAGATCACCTTGGCCCCCCCATGGAAGGGAAGGACTCATGGCCCACCTGGAGCCAGGAAGCTCCCATGTGCAGTCTGTGCTTCCTCACATCGACCCCACCCCTCTCCATGTTCCCTCATACACCCCTTTCTTATTCATTGGCAATGAGAACATTTTTATATAATTTTAAAATTTTTATAGTACCACAATATATTACAATTACAAAGGCTTTTTTTTTTTTTTGCTATCAGGGTCCCATCTGGTGATGCTCAAGGGTTACTCCTGGCTTTGCACTCAGGAATTATTCCTGGCATTGCTAGGGGGACCATGCTGGATGCCGGGATTGAACCCAGGTCGTCCATGTGCAAGGCAAACACCCTACTCGCTGTGCTATCACTCAGGCCCCAATTACAAAAAATTCTGCTAATTTGAAAGTAGAAACATTTCCTATAGCAATATATTTCCTTTCTTTTGGAAACGTGCATCTTACTTTGTTTAATTATTATTTTTTTTAGGCCACACTTATTAGTAATGAGGATTCAAGGACCCACCTGGTTCTTATTGAGGCTACATGGTTCTGCGACTTGAATCCAGGGACGCGCACACGCAAGGCTTCTGCCACTTGAGTCACACCAGCCAACACTATATTTTTTATTTTGTTACTTCCTCTTTGTATGGGGTGGGCTTGCATTTAATGTAGCTCATTTTGTTTGAAATTATCAGCTTTTTTTTAAAAATATTTTATTACACCGCCATGTGATATACAATTACAAAGATGTTCATGTTTGGGTTTCCGTCATACAGTGTTCCAGCAACCATCCCTCCACCAGTGCCCATTTCCCATCACCAATGTCCCCACTTCCCTCCCCCCTTCCCTAGCCTGCCTCCATGGCAAGTTCCTTTATCTCTTCTCTCTCTCTTTCTCTCTTCCCTTACACATTGTGGATTGCAATACATACATTTAGAGATTATCATGTATATCTTTTTTCCTATATTCAATGCTCGGTTCTAGGCTGGTATTATCACTTTTGACAAATATTAGCACACTGTTCCCTTCTCTGTCTTACCTAACCACTGATTCCCACATGTTTGTGGTAGATTCCACCTTTTTTTTTTAATTGAAAGATGCTCATGCAGAGCTTTGGTTCTACAGTGTTCCAACACGCACCCTCCGCCCAAACCCATCTCCCATCACCAATGTCCCCACCTCCCTCCCCCCTCACGCACCTCAACCACTTGGCGGGCTCTGCATGTCATTTCCTTCCTCTTTATATCTCCTTCCCAACAAACTTTCCTGCTCTTCGTGGAATGCAGTGCATTAAAAGACATCACTGTTTCACTATTTTAATGGACCGCGTGGCCGCAAGTGGCCCCGCAACCTGGGCTCGAACTGGTTTTGCTCTGTTGATCTGGTCGTGAGGCAGTTTCCCAGCGTCCGGACAGCAAAAATGGTGGCTAGTGTGATGGGCGAAGTCTCATCCGGCTGCTTCCGGGACCCCCAGAGGCGACAGGCCCACTCCCAAAACCCATCTGCCCTCCTCGGGGTTCCATGGTCAGCTAGGCCCGGCGCGAGCCGAGCGCCAGCCTCCCCAGCCATCCGTGAGGCCCTGTATGCTGGCCGCGGGCAGCTCCCGGTTTGTTCCCTTCCACTTTCCTCTGCACAATAGTTACCGTATAAATGGAAAAATCACTCTCAAAACTTTTAAGATATCAAATCTATAGCAGAAAAGTTAGTGGCAAGTTTTTTTACTTACTAACTTTATCAGAAATTTGTAAATCTTTGCAGAAGTATTCAGCCAACTCTGAGCCTCATGAACACATTAAGTTTTAGAAAAGAATAGAACAGCAAGCATCTGGAAAAGAAATGGAATCAGTCATGCCAATATCTGGCAGAATATCCTATCTAAGCCAACGGTTGGCCAACTTATTTATGGAAAAAAAAGTTAAGTTGGCTTTAGTGGCCTGATAGTCAGATTTTGTTTCTCCTAGTCAATTTTGCTGCTGTAGTGTGAAAATAGAGAACATGTAGCAAATTAACACTGCTGTGTTCCAATAAAAGACTACAAAAATAGGAAGTGGAAAAGCATTTGCCTGTGAGCCTTAATTAGCTAGCCCCTGCATGAAGCATTGTTTTCCTTTGCTTACTAAGTGGTAGACCATGAGGTGATGATAGTAAGTAGCTACCATTTGCTGAATGCCTACCATGTGTTCATCACCTGAAGCTGGGCATGCTGCCATCTCTAAAAATATTTGCATTTGTTCTCAGAAAAAGAAAGAAGACATTTATTGGGAAGACAATAAACTCTACTTTATTGTAGAGGCAAGACAGTTGTTGGTTCAAATAGCAGATACAAATGCATAGATGGAAGGACTTAATATTTAAAGATCACAGTTTTCTCCTAATGTGTTAATCAAGTTCATGGGATTACTACTAAAATTCTTGCAGATTTTCCTATAAAATATGACCAACTGACATTAAAATCGATATTAAGGATTAAAAACAGTCTAAGCAGTTTAGATGGTGATACAATTACATTTGTATATACAATTACAAAAATTTTGTAATTGTAATAGAATGGATATTTATGTTACTAACTTTTGAATAGTATTGATATTTATGTTACTAAATTTTGATGATAACATGACAAAGCTGAACTAATTAAGATTATGATAATAGTTCTAGACTACAAAAATGATTCAATCAATGGAAGAGAGAGTTTGAGAATATATTTGTGTTGTTTAACAGAGGAGACATTACAAATAGTAAAAGGATGGATGATACTATGGAAAAAAATAGATTCCTAGTTAACTAAGTCACAAAAGTAAATTCCAGGTGAATTAGAATCATACATGTAAGAAATAAATATTAGTACTTTTGGTAGAGAGTTGCTTTGTAGTTTATTTTTATTTTTATCTATCTATCTATCTATCTATCTATCTATCTATCTGTCTGTCTATCTGTCTGTCTGTCTGTCTGTCTGTCTGTCTGTCTGTCTGTCTGTCTGTCTGTCTGTCTGTCTGTCTGTCTGTCTGTCTGTCTGTCTGTCTGTCTGTCTATTTATTTATTTGTTTTGTTTTTTTGGGTCACACCCGGCGATGCTCAGGGGTTACTCCTGGCTTTGCACTCAGGAATTACTCCTGGCAGTGCTCGGGGGGACCATATGGGATGCTGGGGATCGATCCCTGGCCGGCACAGGCCGGCTGCAAGCAAGGCAAGCACCCTACCCGCTGGACTATCGCTCTGGCCCTCTACTTTATTTTTAAATGAGGAAAATAAAAATAATACAAGACAGAGAAAATATTTTTATGAATCTGTTTTGGTTAAAATGGAATACTTTTATGGAATAAAAGACATTAGAATCAAAGTGCAAAAACATTCCATAGAATTGTGGATATTAGTAAAGCATATAATAAAAAAAATTGTCCTGTCTGGAATACATAAAAACAGTTGGAGAAAAGTGAGTGAATGATGCAAGCCAGAGATTCTCAGAATACTCCTGAGAAACTTACAAACACGTGGAATTAATTCTCAGTCTTACTAGTATCAGGGGAAGTTGAGGACAACAATTTAATTTTTGTCTTATCCATTAAATAAATATTTTTTTTAAAAGTGACAATTCTTGAGTTGATGAGTGTATGGAGGAATCAAAATTCTCTTCACTGCTGATGGGGTTAAAGTCTAGCACAACTACTTTAGAGGGAAATTGAGAGAAGTGTAGTAAGGTTGTGGATATACATCATCGTCACTGCAGAGTTGTACAAAGAGTAATGCTACTCCTCCAGTTAGACCAAACAAATTCATACTCACCTTTTGCAATATTTTATAACACCCTCAAATATTTTATAACTTCTCCTGTTGATTAAAAAACGTGTTTTGAAAGGCCCGAAAACCTCGTGCATCACAACCGTAGCCACTTTCAAGGTCCGGACTTCACAGCTCGGCAGAGCCACACACAAGCCCAGCAATGCAGGACTGGGTGATTGAATCCACCAGGTTCCCTGGGGAACTGACGCTGGAGTACCCTCCCCAACTCAATTCCCTTCAGCAAGGCCTGGTGGGTCCTCCCAGAGCTGCGAGCAGCTGGGGTACCATATACCCCTCATGGTGCATGGGTGCTGAGCTCCTGCACATTATCTCAAAACCTAGTATATTCATCTAACTGGTATCCCGCCACATTTTCTATAAACTAAGTGTGTGGCATGAGGTGTGGTCTGGGGGACCACCTCTGTAATTTCCTATGCAGTGGACTAAAATGGCACAATGGCAATTTTAGGATCTCCATTGACTTTTTGTCTAACACCATGTTCATCGACCATATTTAGAGAATTAGCTCCAACAACCAATATAGAATGGATTGTTCAGTAATGTATGAATAGGAAAAGCTCAATTATACATTGAGATAAATGTGAAATAAGTGTTGTCAGTAGCTGTAGTGATGGTGTGTCTGGGATTGTCAGTAGAAAACCGCTCTGTTCTGGAAACCCAGAAAGTGAATCCAAGAACAGAAACTGGCCAGACTCCCACACATCTGCCTAGAAAAAAAAGAGGCATGACCTTATCATTACTGTTCCCTTATAAGAGCTGTAAGGATCAACATAATTGATGGGGCTAAGTGAGCAGGCATCGGGAGGGGGATGGAGGGTGGGAGGGAAATGCGGGTCTCTGGTGGTGGTGGGGGGCACACTGGTGGTGGGATTGGTGCTGAATGATGAATCTTTCCAGCAACTGTATTGGGAAAAAAGTTTGTACTTTGCAAATCACGGTGTTTAAAATAAATCATTAAAAATAAATAAAAAGAAAGTGTTTTATCACCTAAATATGAATGTGAAAGAAACCAACAGAATGTGTATTTCGATATGTCCACACACTACGCAAGAGAACTAGATGAAGTAATGAAGAAGCATAAGCCTACATGTAGGAGGCATATGGGTTTTTAAAACGAAGATTTCTGCTTTGGCTACTCATGTTACTGTGACTGATGATATCGTCCCAAATGGAAAATGACTATTAAAGCTGTTTTGTGCAATTTACACAGCAGTTGTATTTTTTAGTTATCGAGTGCACATGAGCAATAGTTTGTATTTCTGGATAAAATGGAGTGAAGATCTAAACTTGATGGCTTAAAAACAAGCTTTTCACTTACATGACTATCCCTCTGTGGGGTACAAGACTACTCTTGTGCACCCTTAACTTCACAGGAAATGCCGCAAGTGCCATCCTATCATTGTGACAACCAAAATCTACCCTCCCATACCAAATTCATACTGTTTTTTAGAGGGTGATGCAGCCCATTTGGCATTCCCTTGATCAAGAAAAACTCTCATGTGGGTACAGGGAGTAATGTAAAGGCATTTTGTTGCTATATTCTTTACAATAGAAAATAATTAGAAATAATATAAGCTACCATTAATGAACAGAATAATAGTTTTCCTCTCTTTTCTAATGAGTGTATTTATATAATGAAATTCAGATATTAAAATAATAGATTAGACTTACATGTACCACAATAGATATTACTCAAAATATAATATGGTAAGAAAGAAACAAGGTAGAACAATACAAATAACATGACATCATTTAAACATAATTAAAGCATTCATAGCAATAGTATATTTTAATGTGATTAGTATCTATCTGATGCATAAAAGATGTGCTTGGGAATAAGAACACCCCATTCCAGATAGTGGTTACCTCTAGGGTGGAAGGAGAAGAATGTGATGAGGTTGCAAATAGTGGAATTTAGCTACATTCTATATAATTTTACTTCTTAAAAACAAAGTATTTGAATAAAAGATTCTTCCCAAATCTCTGATGTGACCACTTCTTCATTTCCTCTAGTCTATTCTCAAATTTCATCCCTTTAGAAAGTGTGTCCATGGTGATTCTAACATAACATTTCCACATGGAATTCACAATCATTAATTTTTTTAACTTTTTTTGCATTTTTTATCTGACATTTTATATTTTAATATGTTTCTGTCTTGTCCCATTAAGAAAAGGAACTCTGGCTCCTAATGCAGAGCCCAACAATCAACAGGCGAGTGTCAATAAATTGAGTGCAATTCTAATGGTACAACTGAGTCAGTGTATCCCACATGAATAACACCCAATTTGTGTATGTGTGGAGGAGGGTGTTCACCAAGCAAATATTATGAGGTAGTGTGTGACACTTATAATATTTATACATACACCTGCTCAGTGTAACAGGTGGGTTTATTGGCTCTGAAGGCAATTAGATAATTCTCCCTTTCTGTAACTCCCACAGACTACTCCTGGAAACGTAAAATTGGATGCAGAATTCCATCCAGCAATGTTAGAAACTAGCAATACCAAAATATCTTGCCAGACACTGGGAGAATTTAAAAATTACAAAACAGATGGGCTGGATTGACAAGCTATTAGGTGCCTGACACCTACTTTGATATTGCTGAAACAAAACAGTGGAATCAGACAGAAGTTAGGGTATGCAGACAGTCTTTATGGGCTTGCAGCTGATGAAACAAAGATGATATATAGAAACTTATAAAACAACTGTAGAATATTTCATCCTCTGAAAGCTGTAAACAGGGTCAGCAGTATCTCAGCAGTAGAGCACATGCATATGTAAGGCCTTGGATTCAACTCCTGACACCCAAAAAAGGGTGTAGTTAAGCAGAAAAACTAATATTTACATATTATGTTTATTAATGTACTTGAAAGTGAGAAAAATTAATTTCATTATACTACTTCTTAGGTTACAGGGATATGAGGTGATCTGCTTTCTCATGAAAGGAGAATTTACCTGAAAATAAATTTTTAGATCTAGAAGTAAAAAAACATGCTTCTAAATCACTCAAATGACAGGCTATGAACTTCCACTTTCCTTCCGGTCTTTCTTTAACTTATGCCTTTTGTAACGGACTTTTCTTTTTTTGTGTGTTCCATTTTCTTTTCACCTGATGAAGTACCTCAAATTTGAGTCTCTATTATAGAGGAAACCATTCTATTAATTGACCCTTTTGAGGGATAGTGCCCTTCCTTCAAACCATCTCATAGGTCACCAACTAATCCAGTGAGGAAGCATGCCTTCCTTTTCATCTGTGTTCTCCTTTTCATTTTTGCCCTGTCATCTACTCAGGTACCAGAATTTAAGGTAGAAGATTGTGGGGTGCACATAATGCAGCTAGTTTAGTGTATATGTGTGTATATTAAACATGTCCTCCTTGATAAGGGAAGTCTGTGTTACCAAATTTTAGAGTAGTTATCTTTCTGATAACTATTGTTACTGTAGCAACAATAAAAGTCTATATAAACCTTATTGGAAGCAAACTCAAAATTTCTGAGAATACATGACACATATATAGTTATATTTATATACTATTCTTTTAAAGTATAGACTTGGTTTTATAAAATTTAATATTCACAGCTTATACATATTTGTTCTTAACCTAAATATTTGTAATTATGAATTATTTATTGGTCTCTATAAATAAATAACTCATAATTAGAGACCATGCTGGCTGGACTCGGAGTGGAGTTTTGGGCCCTGCCCTTTCCCCCGCCTCCATGCCAGTTGTCCCTGAAGAGAGAGACCCACCCACGCCAGACTCAGCTAATTTGCAACCCCGGAAGAGATCCAAAACCCATCCACTTCAGACCCACAGCTGCACTGCTCGGCCGGCCCCATGTGGAAGCAACCCATGGAACTGACCTCCTGGTAAAGGAGGCTCGGCTACCTCCTGGCTGAGTCCAACATAGCTGCAAGGGTTTGCTCTCATGAGCGGGGGAGAGACCAAGCTGGCCGGACTGGGAGTGGAGTTTTGGGACCTGCCCTTTCCTCGGCCTCCATGCCAGTTGCCCTGGAGAGAGAGAGACCCACCCACGTCAGACCCACATGTCTCTTGGTGTGCGGCAAAGCGGCCGCACAATATTTTTATAGGATACTGAGTACTTGGGGCTTAATCCTGGTTCTGTGCTCAGGAATCACTCCTGACAATGCTTGGGAGACTATATACAATGCCAGGCATCAGTTGGTAAAAACATAAGTTGTGTGTAACGGGGGTCATTTACACACAAGACAAGCTTCTTCTGTACTGTCTCTCCGGCCCCACTACGGCTGTCTTAATGTGAAATATTTGACTATAAAAATAAAAGTATCACAGCCCGGCTCACGCAGCCGCAAGCAGCCGCACTCTTCATCAATAAACACTGGACTTAGAGATGACTACAAGATATGCTACCCACACGGCAGAGCCTGGCAAGCTACCCGTGTCATATTTGATATGCCAAATACCAGTAACAATTATAGACCTCATTCCGATGACCTGATGGAATGGTTTAAGGCTCTTTATGTTCCTGGAGCAAGCAGATGCCCTTGGGCTCTACTAGCATGAGACAGGACATATGGAGATGTTACTGGTGCCCGCTCGAGCAAATCGATGATGAACGGGAATACAGTGATACAGTGAAGATTTTTTTTATTATACCACCATGAGATATAAAATTACAAAGATGTGCATAATTGGATTTCAGTCATACAGTATTCCAGCACCCATCCCTCCACTAGTGCCCAATTCCCACCATCAATGTCCCCACTTTTCTGACCACTTCCCCCAGCCTGCCTGTATAGCAGGCACTTTTTCTTTTCTATCTCTCTCTCTCTCTCTCTCTCTCTCTCACACACACACACAGATTGGGGCTTGTCCTACAGACATTTAGGGTTTATAATATAAATCTCTTTGTGCATTAAGTGTTTTTTAACTTAAGAAAAGTCTTTAATCTTTTGTTGTTGTTGTTGTTGTTCACACCTAGCAGTGTTTAGTGTTTGGGAATTGAACCAGGGTCAACTACATGCAAGGCAAGCACCTTATGCTCTACATGATCTCTTCAACACATTGAATTTGTTTTGTAAGAAATAATGGAGCCTCTGTGTGACTAGAGGAGACCAAAATGTTCCTATTTTTGTTTCCATAACACTCTCAGACAGCCTTTTTAATGTCCCAGGAGTATAGAACTCCAGTGTACAAGAAGGTAGGAGAGTTCAATATAACTCAGAGTACAAATAACTGTGTAATGTTGTTTGAGTAAGTAGAGGAGATGGATGATAGTCCCAAGAGGTCACTTCTACTACTGATAAAAGTAGAACTTGCTTTCATCAGAGAAATAAAGCAATGAAATTCTAAGAATGAAAATCTGAAAAATACTCATGACCTTCTTAGTCTTAGCAGAGGCTGAATTGTGTCTACCCACACTTCTAGTTTTGAACTCTTAATCCCTTAAATTGTAGATTTTAATATAGGACATGTTCTAAATAGATTAGGGAATTCAATTAGATCACAAGATGTAGATTAGGAGATAAGATATTTAAGGAGTTTACTAAAGTCTATGCAGTCATTAGATTTGACTTTAAAGAATTTGTAATAAAAATGGACTAGAAACACACAAAGGAAGACCAGTAGAAGACATGGAGAAGATGAATTCTACAAACCACAGAGAGAAGATTGTGGACAAAAACAGGCCTGATCACATCTTGATCTTAACTTCTGCCCCAGAACTTTGAGAAAATACTTATTTTGTACTAGCCAGTCACGCTTATTGGCATAGAGCCTAGCTTCTTATGCTTCTTAAACTTCTTTTTAAAATTTCATACTTTAAAATGTTTTAAAATAGATTTGTCATTTACTTTCAGTAAGTATATGATTTCTTGAGTTAAAAACGATTTAGTTCAACAAATCATGATTTTATACTTATTTTATTCACCTAAAAATCCAGACTCATATAGTTTCTCTGTTGAAAAGAGGAATTGAGTAGAAAAGGTTAAAAGTTCTGTCATAGAAGAATGATAGGATAAAATTTAGTTTAATTTCCTTTTAGTTCTGTTAACTCATCAGACCCATGGCCTAGAATGGAATGAACAGGGTGAGAGACTATCTGAGTTCATCATGTCCACCAAGACCATTCATGGGAATTCACAGTTCCAGAAGGCTGAATCGAAACATTGGACATGGGAATCCCCTCCTGGACAGTTCCACAATGAAATTGACCACATCATCTTCAATCTAAGGTTTTGCCTGACCAATGTCGCTGTCTCCCAAAATTCAAAACAGGATCAGACCACCGTCTCCTTCTTGCAAAATTCTACTTCAAGCAACGGGGAGAAAAGGCTGCAAAGTTTAAGAAGAGAACTCCCAGAACGACCACCAACTGGGAACTCTTTAGCACCACTGCGGCAACATGGGAAGATACCATCATTGATGACATCGATGAAGAATACGACTGACTGGTTCAGCACTTCCATGGTTGTGCGAAGAATGCCGAGAGAAAAAACCACATAAAGAAGCCTGTCTTCAAAAACTCTCGAGCTCATTCGCCAACGTGGCAAGGCGCGAGCCTCAGGCGACCAAATGCTAACATCCAAGCTGGCAAAGCAGTGCAGAGAAGTCATAAAGGAAGACCTCAAAGAGAGAAGAGCAGAAATACTGGAAGATGCAGCCGAAGCTGGGAAAAGCATTTGCAAAGACCACCTGTCCTTCACCAAATATAAGACCAAGATGAATGCCCTCCGATGTCCTGATGGATTTATCACATCTTCCAGAAAGGCAATGGAGAAGATTATCCATGACTTCTACTCAGATCTCTTTGATAGCCACGTTCACCTGCCCACATACCAAATTCTGCAGGATGGATATGTCATTCCCAACGTTCTGCCTTCTGAACTCCAACATGCCATTTCGTCAGCAAAGAAGGGAACAGCACCAGGCCCAGACAAAGACAGACCCTAACACCTGAAGAATCTGCCTTCAGTACTCATCAATAAACTGGCTCGAATCTTCACACGCTACCTGTGTGTATGCAAGGTGCCCTCCCTATTGGAAAACCAGCAAGACACTTCTACTGTTCAAGAAGGGAGACATCCACGACATTGGCAACTATCGCCCCATCTACCTGTTGTCTGTCATCTACATGCTGTTCACTCGAGTCATCCTGAGCAGGATTGGCAGAACATTAGATGAAGGACAACTATGCGAGCATGCTGGCTTCCTGACAAGGACTCAGCACAATCGACCATATCCACGTGGTAACCAAACTCATTGAAGTTTGTAGGGAGTTCAAGATGCCACTCTGTCTCAAGTTCATTGATTTAAAGAAAGCCTTTATTCTCTGGAGACTGAAGCGGTGTTCAAAGCCCTAGTGAGTTGAAGAAAGTACGGTAGAAGAAAATATAGGAAAAACCCTCCAAGATATTGAAGCAAAAGACATCTTCAAAGGCGAAACACCATCAACAAAGCAACTAGAAGAAAAGATAAACATATGGGAATACATGAAACTAAGGGAGCTTCTGCACCTCAAAAGAAACAGTGACCAAAATAGAAAGATAGTCCACAGAATGGGAAAGAATATTCACCCAATACCCATCTGACATGGGGTTAATATCCAGGATATATCAGGCACTGGTACAGCTATATAAGATGAAAACAGCCAACCCCATTAAAAATGGGGAGAAGAGATTAACAGAAACTTTGACAAGGAAGAAATTCGCATGGCCTAAAGGCATATGAAAAAATACTCATCATCACTAGTCATCAGAGAGATGCAAATCAAAACATCAATGAGATATCACCTCACATCACAGAGACTGGCCCATATCCAAAAGGGTAAAAACAACAAGTGCTGGCGTGGATGTGGGGAAAAGGGGACTCTCATACATTGTTGGTGGGAATGTCGACTTGCACAACCTTTCTGGAAAACAATATGGACATTCCTCCAAAGACTAGAAATTGAGCTCCATTTTGACCCAGCCATACAACTCATGGGAATATACCCTGGGAAGCCAAAAACACACAGAGGAAACACAATCTGCATTTTTATTTTCATAGCAGCACTATTCACAATAGCCAAAACTTGGAAACAACCAGTATGCCTGAGAACTGATGACTGGATAAAAAACTTTGGTACATCTACACAGTGGAATACTATGCAGCTGTTAGGAAAAATGAAGTTATGAAATTTGCCTATAAATGGATGGACATGGAAAGGATCATGTTGAGTGAAATTAGTCAGAAGGAAAGAGAGAGATATAGAATGACTGTATTTATTTGCATGACATATAAATGTGTTTGTATATATATGTATATATATATATATATGTATACATATTATGACACCAAAATCCAATGTCAGGCGAAACATGGATTTGGAGGTCTTACCAAAGTGGAAATTACCTCAAACGTGTGGGAGTCAGGAGGTTAGGTAAGACAGAGAAGGGAACATGTGTGAATAAATGTCGAAAGGGCTAATACCAACATAGAACTGAGCATTAAATACAGGCAAAAAATGCACATGGTGGCCTCTAAGTGTATGTAGTGCAACCCACAATGTTTAAGAGAAGGAAAAGTGAGAGGGAGAGAGAAAAGAGATAACTTGCCATTTAGGCAGGCTGTGGGAGGGGGAGGGAATTGGGGACGTTGGTGGTGGGAAATGGGCACTGGTGGGGGGGGGGTGCTGGAACACTATGTGATCGAAACCTCCAAACCTGAACAACGTTGTAATTGTATATCTCACTGTGGTATAATAAAATATTTAAAAAAGTAAAGTGGAAGTGTTAAATCAATGCAGTTTACTTGTGTGTTTCAGGGTTCATCTGGGGATCTGTTGAAAATTGAAAACAAGGTAACTTGCTCGAACAGTCAACATGAGCATGGTTACTTGCATTTCTGACTACATCTTCCTAGATAGGTTGTCTTCTGAAAGACAGATAACACTGAAAGGAGAAGATGCTTAATAGTTTTCAGAAAGCA
Source organism: Cryptotis parvus (assembly GCA_021461705.1). NCBI lineage: Eukaryota > Metazoa > Chordata > Mammalia > Eulipotyphla > Soricidae > Cryptotis > Cryptotis parvus. Next base: position 14,282 of record JAJIBD010008859.1, read on the forward strand.
TAGGTTTTCCTAGTCCTTTACAATGATGAAGAAAAACTAGAAAACCCCTTTCACATAGGGTAGTGCTGACTCTTGTGTTTGAAAAGCTGCACAGAAGAAGGTCAGGTACTGCCGGTAATGCCTCCTGGTAACTGAGAGGATTCTAACTTAATGGGATTCTCAGCCAACAGTATGTGAGTAAATCATTTAATATTGCTCCTAGATACTATTACTTGCACTACAGGGAGCTTCTATCAATAAAAGGTCATGCTTAATTAGAGAAACATAGATACACTATTAGTCACAGTTCACTGGAGGTTGGGGAGTGTGTAGTAATTCACCTGCAAGTTTTTAATAAAGCAAAATGTTGTGTATGCATTGGCATTCTTTCTACTGTAAAACTGAACATTTATGATTATCTTTCCATCGACTCAGTTTGGTCTCTACTTTCTGAGATACCTGGATTTATCAGAAGACAATTCTCCAAACCTTAACTTCTTCCCACATTAACCTTGAATACAGGTTACATTTTCTCTCAGATCTTTTTTTCTGGAAATCAGCATAGAAATGATTTTGATTTAGTTTCTGGTTCTCATCACTGTGGCTGGCAATTTGGCTTTTCACCAGCGGCTCTGTGTTCGCTGTGCCCGCCAACTCTTCCTGGTTGACCCATTTCCTGACCTCTATCCCATTTCCTGACCACTAAGTGATAATTTTATCTTTTCTCTTACCCTTGTGGGGAGCTCATTTTGTCTTGACTTCTGCAGCCTTGACTATTGTTTGTTTCTATAGTTGCTGATTTCTCTCTGGTCATCCTGCTCTGGAAGACACTGATTTGCAAGAATAACAGTGCCACGAGTAAAGAATTCTATTGTGCATCTAGCCCCCAAGGGCCCCAAAACTCTATTCTAAAAAGACATTTGGGCTTCTATGTTCTTTGCAGCCCTAACCACAATAGCCAAAATTGGAAACAAACCAAGTGTCCAAGATCAGATGAATGAAAGAAACTGGTACAAAAACACAATGGCATAAAACTCAACTTTAAGAAAAATGATATCTTGCAGTTGTCACAATGTGGATGGTTAGGAGAGTATGATGTTGAATGAAGTTTGCTAGAAGAGAAGGGAAAGATACAAAGTGATCTCTTTCATCTGTAGGATATAAAGGAACACAGTAATGAAATAACAAATGACAAAAGCTGCAGACCTGAGAATCATCTACAGAGCTGAGTTTAGCAAGGGTGAGGGGGATGAAGAGAGAGAGCAGGGAAGGGAAGGGACACTGAAACAATGGTGGAGGCAAGTGATTACTCCTGCAGACCGTGTAGTATAAGATTATATGCATCACATTGTTCTACACTAATTGTATTGTAAATCACAGTGACTTTAATATAAAGTGTCATAGTGTAGACTACGGTTGCAGCCTATATATTTCAGTTAACATTAGACTCACTGAAAAGCTTCACTCTCTTAAAGCTAATAAAGTTGACCTCTGTTGCCTTCTATCAAATGACAGTATCAAACTATGGAAAAGAAAACCAGTTATTTTTCCCCACACATAATTTTATTTTGCTTTTTTAAAAAAATATTTTATTATACCACCATGAGATATAAAATTACAACGTTGTTCATGTTTGGAGGTTTCAGTCACATAGTGTTCCAGCACCAGCCCTCCACCAGTGCCTATATCTCGCCACCAATGTCCCCAATTCCCCCCCCCCCTCCCATAGCCTGCCTCCATGGCAAGTTCTTTATCTCTTTTCTCCCACCCTCTCTTTCTTTTCCTTCAGTTACATATTGTGGATTGCAATACATACACTTAGAGGCCATCATGTGCATTTTTTGCCTGCATTTAATGCTTAGTTCTAGGTTGGTATTAGCCCATTCAATATTTATTCACATATCTTCCCTACTCTGTCTTACCTAACCTCTGACTCCCAAATGTTTGTGGTAATTTCCACTTTTGGTAAGACTTCCTGATCCACGGTTCACCTGACATTGGAGTTTGATATCATAATATGAATATATATGTATATATATGTCATGCACTCATTCTATATCTCTCTCTTTCCTTCTGACTAATTTCACTCAACATGATCCTTTCCATGTCCATCCATTTATAGGCAAATTTCAAAACTTCATTTTTCCGAAGAGCTGCATAGTATTCCATTGTGTAGATGTACCAAAGTTTCTTTTTCCAGTCATTAGTTCTCGGGCATACTGGTTGTTTCCAGATTCTGGCTATTGTGAATAGTGCTGCTATGAAAATAAAAATGCAGATTGTATTTTCGCTATGTGTTTTTGGCTTTCCCAGGGTATATTCCCAGGAGTGGAATGGCTGATCAAATAGGAGCTCAATTTCTAGTCTTTGGAGGAATGTCCATATTGTTTTCCAGAAAGGTTGTACAAGTCGACATTCCCACCAACAATGTATGAGAGTCCCCTTTTCCCCTCATCCACGCCAGCACTTGTTGTTCTTGCTCTTTTGAGTATGTGCCAGTCTCTGTGGTGTAAAGTGGTATCTCATTGTTATTTTGATTTGCATCTCTCTGATGACTAGTGATGATGAGCATTTTTTCATATGTTTTTTGGCCATTCGAATTTCCTCCTTGCTGAAGTTTCTGTTCATTTCTTCTCCCCATTTTTTGATGGGGGTTCTTTGTTTTCTTCTTGTAAAGTTCTACCAGTGCCTGATAGATCCTGGATATTAACCCCTTATCAGATGGGTATTGGGTGAATATTTTTTCCCATTCTGTGGACTGCTTTTGTATCTTAGTCACTGTTTCTTTTGAGGTGCAGAAGCTTTTTAGTTTCATGTAGTCCCATATGTTTATCTTTTCTTCTAGTTGCTTTGTTATTGATGTTTCACCTTTGAAGATGCCTTTAGCTTCAATGTCGTAAATGGATGGACATGGAGAAGATTATGTTGAGCGAAATTAGCCAGAAGGAGAGAGACAGATACAGAATGACTGCATTTATTTGCATGGCATAAATATATATGTACATATTATGATACCAATATCCAAGGTCAAGTGAAACATATATCAGGAGGTCTTGTCAAAGGTGTAAATTATCACAAATGTGTGAAAGTCAGAGGTTAGGTAAGACAGAAAATGGAACAGGGTGCTAAAAATTGTCGAGGGTACTAATGCCAACCTAGAACTCAGCATTAAATAGAGGCAAAAGGATACACATGACAACCTTTTAATGTATGTTCTGTAATCCATAGTCTGGAAGGGAAGGAAAAGAGAAAGAGAGAGAAAGGGAAAGAAATAAAGAACCTGCCATGGAGGTGGGCTGGGGAAGGGGGAGGGAACCGGGGACGTTGGTGGTGGGGAGATGGGCACTGGTGGAGGGACGGGTGCTGGAACACTGTATGACCAAACCCAAATATGAACTTTTTAATTGTATATGTTTTTATTTGTATATCTCACGGTGGTATAATAAAATACTTAAAAAAAATAGTCGTTTTAAGTATTTTCCTGCAGACCTCATCTCATGTGATTTTCCAATCTTGTTTGGGGAACTCAACCAAAGTACGGAAAATCACATTAATTTTTCTTGTGACATTTCACAAACTAAAGTTTAATCATAAATGCTTCTGTACATCAATCTGAAACTAAGTTGACACACAAATTTTTTTGTTGAGGATACTGATCCAATATCGCTGAACATCTATGTAACAAGAATAACTTTCTTACAACTCCAGAAATAATTGATACCTGAGAGTTCAACTTGGAAAGGGAAATCTGTTCCATTTTACTCATCCTTGCTTTGCCTAACATATCAGAGTTTTTAGAAATAACTTGAGCCTCTTTTCCAAACAGGAATGTGGAAAATGACATAAAATATATTGATAGATTTGATTTGAAAATATATAACCCCAAGAGTTAGAGGAAACAAAATTGTTTCCCTTACTTAAGCAAATATTCCTCTTTTTATATTCAATTCTTTTAATGGAGGAGAATACCCTAAAAACTGCTTTTGGCAGAAATTTTATACTTAAGTGTATAGAGAAGTAAGCAAGTAAACAGAAAAATATTAAAACTTTCACTGTTAATCTATATTTTAATACCTAAGCATATCTTGACAAACTTTCAAATACAAAATGCATGAGATTCAAAAATATATATGACTGTGATTATATTACGTTTCTAATTTATTTCCCTTCCAGAAAATTCTGTCTTTGAATTCTTATTTATTATGCCTTTTATTCAATTGAGTACCCAGGCACAAAATATAATAAAGCTTTTCTAATTTCATAAAATATTGAAACACTGACACTGCAAATAAAATTTCACTATCTTTATGTACTACTGGGCCTATCTTATTATTTAATCTAAAAACCTAGTTAAGGAATGCAAAATCTCCCTAGGCCCCTATCCGATAAATTACTTTAGGCACTTTAGAGAAAAAAGTTCAATATATAGAAGTAACATTGCAACTTGTTAAAAAGTAGACAAAAAAGCCAATTCACATAGATAGTGAGCTTGAAATTCAATAAATATGGATACTCTTGATTTAACCTTTCCAATCAAAGTATTTTTTATCATCTTGCAAGTTTTAGGTTTGAGTTGAAATTTGAAGAGAACATAAATATTACTTCTCAATAGCTATATTTATTAGGTCAAAATTAAATCTGGTACTGTCCTAAATTCCTAATCAACAGATTCTTTCAGCTACTGAAGGTACATGAAACTTTGAAACTTCCAAAGTCTGTTCTACCCTATATAACAGAAGCAACCCAATTCTAAAAACTGCCTCTTTATAGTGACTTAACTCTCTCACCTTTCATAATCCAAAGAAACTTAGAAACCAAAACTTATAGATATAGATAAAAATGGTTTCCTTAAAATGCTTACATTTATTTTTACAATCTAACGATGCTATTGCTTTCATGACTCACACTTATAAACCATGAACGCAATTTATAGCCTATATTTCTAATTTTGTACCTTCACTTATATTTGTTCCAAGGTTCTTGTGACAAAAAATATTATGTTATAAACAGAAAAGATGGTGAACAGAAGTAAAAATTCAGATAAAAGTTTACAAACAAACATAGTAACAAAGTTAATTAATCTATAATTTTCCCAGTAAATACACATGAAAAAAATACATACTCAAATTAAAAGATAAAATATATGGAATAAAATCATTACTGAATCAATGGCTTCAATTTGTAGTTCTCTTTCTTCTACTTTAAATACAGGCATGCAAATTCTGTTGCAATATAAGATTTATAATGATTATTTGTATTATGACAAAGAACTAATTTTGCCAGAAGTAAAACATTAATATATAAATTTAGATTTTGATGGTAGATAATTTCAATTTTTAAAAATTTTCATCTAACATAGTAACTTGCCCTTTATATTCTAAGAAGTGAAATATTAGGTTTCAGTCACTTTCTTTTAAAACAGTGGCTTACCAATAGTCACCAAGAGACATCCTACAGAATGGAAAATCATTTACCCAGTACCCATATGGTTAGGGGTTTATATAAAAGATACATAATGCCCTGGTATAACTTAACAAGAAAAAATACCCAACTGCATCAAATTTTGTAAGCACAGTTCATAACTTCAGGAGAAAAGATGGGGAGAAAAAATGAACAAAAAATTATCAGTGATCAAATGGCCAATGAAACACAAATGGACAGATGAAAATATTTTCTATATCACTAATCATTAGGAAGATGCAAATGAGATACCATCTTATGTCACAGAGACTGTCACATCAAAAAGAACAAAAGCAACTAGTGCCGCTGTGGATGTGGGGAGAAACGGAGTCTCATTCACTGCTGGCAGAAATACCAATGGGCCCAACCCTTTTGGAAAACAATATGGGCATTCTTCCAAAAACTAGAAATTGAGCTTCCATGTGATATAACACCACCAATTCTTGGAATATATCCTGGGGGCCCCAACACATTCTGCAGAAAACCCATCTGCACCTCTGTGTTCATTGCAGCACTATTCACAATAGCTAGAACTGAAAACAACACAATGCTCAAGAACAGATGAGTGGATAAAGAAACTATGATACACCTACATAATGAAATAAATACCACACAGCTGTTGGGAAAACTGAAGTTATGAACTGTGCTTACAAAACGGGCTGGAGCAATAGCACAGCGGGTAGGGCATTTGCCTTACATGCGACTAACCAAGATTCAATCCCGGCATCCAATATGATCCCCGAGAACTGCCAGAAATAATTCCTGAGTGAAGAACCAGGAGTAACCACTGAGCATTGCCGGGTGTGACCCAAAAAGCCCACCCCCAAAAAAAAAAGAAAGAAATGTGCTTACAAAAGGGGTATATCATGCTGAGTGGAATGCATTAGAAGAGGAACAGAGAATGACTACACTTATTTGTGGGATGAAAAAGAAAACACAGTAGATGACTAATACCCAAGGACAGTAGAATTAAGGGCCAAGAGGACTCAATCATGGTTGAAACTTGCTACAAGAGGAGGAGGGGGAGGCAGTTAGGATAGAAAAGACCAGCATGATAGTTATAGCTGGAAATGATCACTCTGGACAAGAACTGAGTGCTGTAGGAGGTAAACGGACAGCTCGATAACATTTCAGCAACTGTATTGCAAATAATGCTCTAAAAGGAAAGAGAGATAAAGAGAGCAGAGACACAGAAAGAAAGCGCCTGTCACAGAGCAGACGTGGGGGAAAACAGGAAACACTGATGGATGTTGGAACATTAGGAGGACTGAAACCACATCATGAACAAATTTGTAACTGAGTATCTCAATGTGATTCATAAAAATTTAGATTAAATTACATTAAATTTTCTTAATTTGCTTTCATAATTCCATAAAGACAATTTGTAATATAGTTTTTATAGGTATACATGGTGCTAACATTTCTACATTAGTCACAGTAATTTTGTACTATAAAAATGTTTAAACAAATTGGATTTATACATCATGTGTTTAATTTTGTCACTAGACACTACACTTGGATGGTAATTGTACGCTAATAAAACCGAGCCTCACAACAAGCCAGACCACCCCCCCCTCACTCCACAGGCGCCACCATTTTCCACATTTGGACTTCCCTCTCGTCAGAACTCCACCCAGCAGACCAGACCATCACAGCCCAGATCATCCACACCCTCCCTGAAGCAGCTTTTTCCTCAATCCGCCGAGGTATGCTGGTTCAGAGACTCTCAGACATGGGGCAGAGCTGTTCCTTGCTCTCCCTGAGACAGTCGGGAGGCATGGCGGGTTCTAGCCCTGGCCCACCACCCGGCAGAGCCTCACAACAAGCAAGACCACCCCCTCAATCCACGGGCGCCGCCATTTTCCACATTTGGACTTCCCTCTCGTCAGAACTCCACCCAGCAGACCAGCTCAACACAGCCGGCTCACGCAGGCGCTTACAGCAGCGGTTCATCAATAAATGCTTTATTTGGAGGTGTTTAAAAGAGTTTGCCTCCCGCTCGGCAAGCCTGGCAAGCTTCTCGTGGTTGTATTTGATATGCCAAATTCCAGTAACAATTATATTAGGTCATTCCCATGACCTAATATAATGGTTTGAGGCTCTTTATGTTCCTGTAGCAAGCCGATGCCCCTGGCTCTACTGGCATGAGACAGGACATATGGAGATATTACTGGTGCCCGCTCTAGCAAATAGATGATCAACGGGAAGATCGTGATCGATCGTGATCGCTGGCCCCTCATTTGGCGCATACATGTTTAGTAGTGTGATTTCTTCCTGGTATACCTACCCTTAATTATTAAGAAATGGCCTTCATTGTCCCTTTTAATCTTTCTCAGCCTGAAGTCTATATTGTCAGATATGAGTGTGGCCACACCCACCTTTTTTGAGGAGTTGTTTGCATGGAAACAGCCTTTGACTTTGAGTCTGTGTTTGCTCTTATTATTCAGATGAGTTTCTTATAGGCAGCAGAATGTTGGATTCAGTTTTTTAATCCATTTTGCCACTCTGTGTCTCTTAATTGGTTCATTTAGGCCATTGATGTTGAGAGATTATTGTCATTGGATTTTGTGTCATCTTTTTGTTTTAAATTTGTTTGGTTTGGGATTGTCTTATTTTTACAATAGACCCTTTAATTCTCCTTTTAAAGTTGGTTTTGGGTCTATGAATTTCCTGAGTTGTTGTTTATCCATGAAGTTGTGTATCTTTCCTTCACATCTGAAAGTAAGTCTAGCTGGATAAAGAATTCTTGGTGAGGCCTGCAGTTCATTGAGTATTTTCACAATATCCCACCATTGTTTTCGGGTTTGGAGTGTTTCATCTGAGAAGTCTTCTGTAAATCTCAGGGATGCTCCTTTGTATGTGATATCCTTCTTTGATCTTGCTGCTTTCAGTATTCTATCTCTGTCTATCATTTTTGTCATTTTAATAAGGATGTGTCTTGGGGTATTATTATTGGGGTTTCTTTTAGCTGGTATCCTATGAGCCTCCTGTATCTGGGAGCATGATTTCTTCAGTTTGGGGAACTTCTCAGCGCTGATGGCTTTGACAGTTTCTTCTTCATCAGGGTTTTCTTCTTGCCCTCTGGGACCCCAATGATGTGTATGTTGTTCCTTTTGGCTTCATCCTGATTTTCTTTGGTAGTCTGTTCATTGATTTTGAGTCTCTTTTCCTTCTTCTGCTGTTGCCTATAGAATCTCTGAAACTCGTCTTCAAGATCACTAATTCTTTCTTCAGTAGCTGTTACTCTGCTTTGGAGTCCTTCCACTGTGTTTTTCAATTCACTTAACCTCATTTTTAATATCTGTCATTTCTGCTTTGTATTTTGGTCTGAAATTTATTCAATTTTACTCTCATGTCCTCTTGTATTTTATTGACTTTGTATTCCATTGTTTCTTTGATTTCCTAGCGCATCTTTAACAGTTACTTCGAAATTCCTTTTCAGAGAGGTTATATAGCTCATCGTTATTGCCTGACTCACCTGTATTAGTGACTTCAATTACTGAGCTGAAGGAATTCTGCGTTGCTTTACCATAATGACTATCATAGATAGAACATATGTGTTCTGGGTGACTAGTCAGTAAAGATAGTAGGTGCCTGAATTACTTTGCAGTTTGGATGGATAGCAAGAAATGTAGAGGCAAAGGCTCACTTGTATCTCAGGTAGATAGATATTACTTTGTGCGGATGTGTTAGCCTGGTCCGGGCAGTTTGGAATTTTTGGGTGTCGGTTGGTGGTTCCGGAGTCAGGGGGGGTTGGGATGGAAGTAGTCTGGTGGAAGATCCAAAGAAGCTGGGTGTGGTTTGGTCCCCTTCTCAAAGTTCCAGTCCTTTAACCTGGAACTGATGCCTCGGGAGCCCACACATACATCTTTAATTGCTTAATGTTGCAACTATTTTTTTCTAGTGTTAGATTTACAAACAAGAATTTATCGGCTTCGACTATGATACTGCACCGAATCAGTCTGTAAATCTGAGATAACATTTACTTGTCTTGTCCAACTGTGGTAGTAAGAACCATTGTCATCAATGATGCAATTGATATGGCTTCATATTTGCTTCCAGTCCTGGGGACAGACTTTTGCCAGACATTTGAAATTGGAGTCCATCGCTTCTCAGCATTGTGGCTGAGATGAAGTGAAATTGGAGTTCATCTGTAGAAAGTATTAGGGGCACCTGAAACGTTACACTATCTTTTTATTTGTGTAGAGCTTTTTAACTTTAGCAATTAGTTTTCATAATTAAGTTAATTTATTTGAGCATAATTAAGTTAATTAAGTTATTTGAGCACAACAATTTTGAGAGCGCATAATTTGCATCTCTATTTTACAGTTAGAAATAGTATTTCAAGGGGTGACATTTTCAGGTTAGTGTGCTTGACCATGGTGCTAGAAACGAAGTTTTATATACTATGACTCGGAATGCTTTATCTACTGCACTATAGTCCTTATAAATAAACTCACAGAAATAAGTTGGGGTGGATATACAGGTGTACTGTGATGCCTTTTCTGAAGAGAGGAGTGTTTGTGCTCCAGAACACCCTGAACAACTTTCCATGAGAAAGCTGGGACAGCCGTGTGTAAAGCCCCCAGTCCTGGGTGGTCTCCCTACACATCCCATTCTAGCAACACTACAGGTGTCTTTCTCTTTTGATTGTTCTCTTTTCTCTTTTTATTGTCTGTGAGTGATGAGTCATTATTTATTTAGGAGATGGTCTATAGGGGTTTAAATAAAGAGATTAAAATAGCTACTAATCTGTATTAAGGGCTTCATAGGAACTATTGATCTTACTTTTCACTAATGCCATACATGATTTTATGCATGCCTTGATTTCATAGTCAGAGAAAGTCCAAAAACTTTTCTGGATGACACAACTACGGATGCAGTGTTTCTGCAGTTCCTGCTCTTAAATACACTTTGATATGGTCCGAAGTGTCCAGAATAGTGTGCAAGTTGCAAAGCAAAGTATACACAGTCCGCTTATCATATATGTATTCAAGAAAATCCTCTGGGGCACTGGAAATTGCCGCAGTGGTAGAGAGCATGTGTGCTATATGTGAAGCCCAGAACATAATTCAACTCTAGCACTGAAAAAAAAGTTCAAAATGCTGTTATAATCCTTGCTGATATCTTCTTGGAAGTGGGTGAACTCAATATATTTACCACAATTCAAGTCATATTAAATACCTTAGTATTATCTATTTGTTGGAGCATACTTGGCAGGCATCACACATGGCAGTGCTGGTGATCTAACTGGGGATCACTGTGTGATAAACAAGTGGCTTAACATCTGTATTCTCTTGGCTAATCATTGCATGAATACAATTCAATTTAGGCTTGCTGAGAAATAGTAAGTCTCGAGAACTGATGGTCTTAGGTTGGCAGGAGGAAAACAAGGGAATATAGTAGACATGAGTAAAACCAAATTCACAAAGATTTCATTTAGCTACCTAATGTACAGTCTTTACACTGCACCTCACCACTGCAGCTGCTGATATTCGAAGGAACCTGGAAACTATAAGCACGTTTCAAGTTTTTCTCCCTCGAGTAAGCAATTTATTCAGCGAAATTTAACCCAAAGATTTTTTCAGTTCTCCTTCCCTACCAAGCTGTCTATATGCTTGCTTCATTTCATATTTTCTTGAATATTTGATCAGCCTGACTGGACTCTTCTCAGCTATACCTGGGCAAGCCTCAGTATTCTCCCTGTTCACAGATTCAAAAGTGCTTTTCTGAGATTTGGATGTTCTTTGTCCCCCCATTCCCTTTCCCAGCAACAAATGTTCTTATATTGACCACAGATGTTGTATTTGTAAAATAAGGATAATAGCAGTACCACTTTTATTAGCGAGGTCATGGATATGTAACCATAAAATTCTAGCATCTTCAGCACAAAAAAGTTCACTTTTTTTCTCATTTACTGGTCAGAGGCAGGCAGCAGTTCCAGTTAAGGGGCATCTGGCTGTAGCCCACACTGATTCCAGGCCATAGTGTTTCTCATTATTTTATTACTGTGAGTGTTGTCCTTATTGGCCCAACCATGGGACTCATGATCCACTCCCATGGAGTGGTGCAAAGGAACTGGAGGGCAAATAATTTTTTATGAAGGATGTGACAAAGGATACACTTACAGAACTTTTACTTGGCTGGATTTTAGTTACATGTTTCTCCCTAGCAATAAACAATGCTCAGAATCAGGGTTTAAAGTTGAGTGTTCAAAAGCATAGATAAAATTTGTGTTTAAAGCAGTTCTTAGTGGAAGAGCTACTCAGTGGAAGAGTTAGGTTGGCCACCAGGGAACAATGAGCATCATCTCTTATGCTAGCATTGCAAGTTATTTAAAGAATTAATTAAGTTAATGCATTTAAAATACTTCACATAGTTTCTGGCACAAAGTGAATGCTTTTTAATGTTTGTTGTAATTAAATAGCTATTATTATTTTTAATAGCTATTATTATTAATCCTGGGAAACTGCTTGTATCTTGTATTTACATTAATGCAATGTAAAATGTCTTTGTGTATTTAGTATTGTTATAATACTTTTAAAGATTACACACATATGTGCTTTTTTAGACACATATGTATATATGCACTCAGACAAGATCATCTTACTTTTAAAATTTATTCTCTATTGGCTGGAGAGATAGCTCAGGTGTTAAGGAGCTTGCCTTGAAAGCTGCCAATGTAAGTTTGGTCCTTGACACCCATATAGTACTCTAAGGCCCACTGCAGCCAATCCTTGAATACAGAGCCCAGTGTAAACCCTAAGTACTGTTGGTTGTGATTTTCTTACCTGCCCCTCCACAAGGAAAACATCCAAACCTTTAAGGAGGAAACATTATTTTCATTCTGTCATGAATTTTTTGATCTCAGTTCACTCCTACCTACTAGTCTGTCTTTTTTTAATCATTTCAATCTGAAAAGTGACATAATAGTGGTAAAAGAGGCACGACACTTGATGGCCAGGGAAGCAAATTTTGTTAGATTGGGGGATTGAAAAAACTGGTTTGATTTTATGGGTAAAATATGGACAAGTAAATATCTGGAAAAAGAGATGTTAATAACAGTGATTTTTTTTAGTGTAATCATCTCTCTGGTTAGATACTGGTCTAGAGGAAAGGAGGTCAAATTACTTTTTATTGAAAGCTAGATTTGAAAATAAAAGGAGCATGATTGTGAAAATGAAAAGAAAAGATTGAATCTGAGGGATAATGTGAAACCCTTTTTAGTGAAGATTCTACTTCAAAATTAGAGTGTTATATGAAAAAATCATCCTCAATTTTGTGACACCATTATATCATAACACCGTGAAGATCATACTGTGGCTATCTTTTGTAAAAAATTAATTCATGCATGCTGTAATTCCCCAAACAAATTTCCATTTTCATTTGTTTTCTTATTCATACCTGTCAGTGCTCAGGTCTTACTCCTCTGTCTGTCGTCTGTTCTCAGGGATCACTTCTGACAGAACTCAAAGGACCATATCTGATGCTAGGAATTCAATCAGGGCCAGGTATCTTCAATGCAATCCCTTACACATTGCATTATTGTTTTAACCCCCAAATAGCTTCATTTTCAAGATTTCAAAGTTTCAAATTTAGGAGAGTAGAGAAACATTGATAAAATTCTTCCAATTATGAGGAGTGTGAATTGGGGGAAGTTTAATAGTGGTTTGAATTTTTTCTGCATGCTAGGCTTATAGAAAGGTATATATATTCTCTTCTCCATTTAGAAAGTGTAGGAAAGTTATGAAAACAAAATATTGGTTAAAATTGTCAAATACAATGATATTGGACCCATTTCTTCATTCCACCCCTACCTCTTTGCCAATTTACTTCAAAACTTTAATACGACTAAAGAAATAGTGATCAGACTCTGAGATGGCTCAGTGCTAAATAACCTATGTTGTAGACATAAGACCATACGTTTTATACCTGGCACCACCAATATGCTGAGTGTGAGCTCTGAAGCATTGTCATTTAGACGTGGACACCATAACTAAAAATGCGATCCACCAGGCACCACAAACACGCATTAGAGTATTGAAACCATGTCTCTGTGACCCTCCCAACCCCCAGTCACCGCACAGCAACCGAGGGAAGGGAGGGGGTCATAAATAGAAACATTGAATATTAGTGAAAATGACTTACTAACCACTAGACCACTTGATCACTTGAATCACGTTATTCATCGATTTGCTCGAGCGGGCACCAGTAACATTTCCATTTGACCCTATCACGTGCCAATGTAGCCCAATGACATCTGGTTGCTTCAGGAATATGAAGAGCCTCAAACCGTTCCTTCAGGACGGTCTTGTCGAAGAAGTCTGACCATCTCGTAGGTGGCCGCCACGTGATCTTTTGACATCCCGTGGGATCCAGTTGGAAATGGCTCTAGTCCAGCGGTGGTCTCCAAATGGCATTACATGTCCAACCCATCTGATTTTTGATGCCTTGGCAAAGGAGACAGAATCCCTGATTTTGGAATAGCTGACGGAGGTTGGAACTCTGGATTCCTTCTCTCACTTGAGTGAGAGGACAAAAAACCTCGGCTCGGGCACATCTCTTTGACTCCACCGCTCTCCCTGCATTAACATATGCCTCAGAGACCTGGGCCCTACCAAAGCAGCATGGGAATGCTATTCGGGTCTCCCAAAGAGGAACTGATAGAGCTATGCTTGGAATATCATGCCTCACTCAAGTGACATAATAATAATGGAGCTTATATCAGAACAGGGAGCCTCTCTGCTATTAAGGTCCTGGGCGACTCTGGCAGGGGCTCAGACTCAGCTAGCAGGGGCAACACTAATACGGACACCTGGTGGTCATCTTTCTTTACCATCTTTACCACCGCCATGTTCGCCACACTCATCAAGACCCACCAGTGGGACTACCCAGGCACAGGCCATGTGTCCTCCGGCTATATGGAGCAGCTGAAGGGTATGTTCTGCTTGTCAGTGCGGAGAGCGATATCACACTCAGCAATGCTCAGGGGTTACTCCTGGCTCTGCACTCAGGAATTACTCCTGGCAGTGCTTAGCCCAGCAAGCTACTAAGAGTATACCACCAGCATGGCAGAGTCTGGCAAGCTGTCCGATGCATATTCAATATACCAAAACCAGTAATAAAATATGTTCATCTTCCTGACCCTGAAAGAGCCCTTAATACGGCAGCACTAAGAAAGATGAAAAAAAGAGGGCCTGATAAAATTTCAAGGCCACACTAAGCTGCCAAAATGAAGGAGGACTAAAATAACAGTCTGTACTTTCAATGCACGTACACTGGGAATGGAAGCATATATCAAGGACCTGATGGTGCAAGTGTAAAAGATCAAGTATGACATCAATGGTCTGAGACGAGGAGGCGCCAATCGCATCATGCCATTTTTGACACCGGAGAAGAACTATTCCTCAGAATATGCAATGAAAAAGGCGTTGGTGGCGCCAGTGTCCTTGTCAACACAAACATGGCTACGAACATTGATTCATTTGAATGCCTAACAAACTGAATAGGACGATTACACTTGAAGAGATGTAGCCCACTGTCAGCAGTTTCCATCTTCGTTGTCTATGCACCAACATCCACATACAAGGAAGAAAAAAAATGAGAAATTCTACATGGAACTGGAGGAATTCTATAAAAAGATCACACCTTCTACAAGATCATAGTCGGTGATTTTAATGTCAAGATAGGACCGAGAAGATTGGCTGAAACTCCCCATTGGGACCCATGGCCTAGAATGGAATGAACAGGGTGAGAGACTATCTGAGTTCATCATGTCCACCAAGACTGTCAGGGACACTGCCAGGGTCCCCGACAGTGCCGGGAAGCGAGTTCCCTTCTACCTCCAAAGCTGGCGGGGAGTGGATGAAGACTCAGGAAACCGATGCAGTTTTAAAAAAGGCTTTTTTCAGAGGTTCAGGCATACAAATCAGCAATAGGAAAAACCCGGTGCTTAGGATTCCCGGCTAGAACCCCAGCCACGCCTGTAGGCCAAGATGGTGGCCACCACATGTTAAGGCCCTGTAAAAAGAAGACAAAGCCAAGACTCCCAAGAAGAGTGCAAGTCCAAAAACAGAGCCCAAAAAGAGTGCCCAAAAGAGAGCCCAAAGAGAAGAAAGAGAGATAGAGAGAGAGAATAGAGATAGATAGAGAGAGAGAGAGAGAGAGAGAGAGAGAGAGAGAGAGAGAGAGAGAGAGAGAGAGAGAGAGAGGAAGCAGGCTAGTTTTATAACCCTGCAACTCAGACCTCCCACTATTATGGGGAAGCAGGAAGGGTCAAATGCCTTAGGTAATTTCTCCCAGCAACTACCTAGGCCCTATAATGATTTGAGCCAAGACTGCCTGGAAATGCTTTGGGTAAAGAAGGGGTTCTGAGATGGCATGTCTCTGTACCAAAGAATAATACTAATGCCAGTTAAATATTTCTCCAATCCTCACAGGTCACATCTACTTCACGGTAGTTTTGTATTTTGTTGCCTCTGGTTATCAGAAGCCTCTTCGGGGCAACAGCATTTCTCTGGGTCTAACTTGGATCAACTCGCAATTTTGTTCTAGCTAGTCCCACGTGTTGTGGTAGCTGGAATTTTATACCATCAGTATGATCATGGTAGATAAACTGCCACATTTAGACTACCCCCATTCTACTGACCTCGGGGCATCCAAGGAGATGCAGAGGTTCTTAGAGGAGTCCTGCAACAACGACCATTCATGGGAACTCACAGTTCCAGAAGGCTGAATCGAAACATTGGACTGGAATCCCGGTGGACGTTCCCAATGAATTGACCACATCTCTTCAATTGAAGGTTTTGCCTGATGTGTTGTTGTCGCCCCCATTCCAAACATCGACCACCGTCTCCGTCTCCTTTGCAAATTCTACTCACCACTTATCACTGTATCACTGTCTTCCGCCGGCCCCAGAAACATCTCATATGTCCTGTCTCATGCTAGTGAGCCGGTATCGCTTGTTCCAGGAACATAAAGGCCACAATCCATTCCGAATGGGTTATAATTTTACTGGTATTTGGCATATCAAATAATGGTACTTGGCTCTGCATGCAGTACTCTCTTGAGTCATCTCTAAGTACTTTATATAACCCTAGGCTGGTCTTGTGGAATTTAGGAAGTCCGGATGTGGAAAATGGGGCCCTAGGAGTGGGGCGGCTTGTTGCGGCTCTGCTGGCTGCGGCCGGGCTAGAACCTGCCTCTCCCTGGGCTCCTCGATCACGGGGAGCGTAGCACCTCTGCCCCATGTCTACTTTCACACGGGAAAAGGCTGCAAAGTTAAGAGAACTCCCAAAGACCAACAACTTCTTTGCCCAACTCACGTGTCAGCACCTGAAAAACAAAAGGACGCCTGTCTTCAAAAACTCCCGGCTCATTTGCCAACGTGGCGCGCAGCCTCAGGCATGCTAACATCCAAGCTGGCAAGCTGTGCAACGAAAAACCTCAGGAAATATGATGCAACAGAACCCAACTTGCGTGCTGCCCTCCAACGTCCTGATGTTATCACATCTAGGCAATGGAGAAGATTATCCTGACTTCTACTGTCTCTTTGAAGCCCGTCTACCTTCCCATCCAAATTCCTGATGGATTGTCATTCCCAACATTCTGCCTTCTGAATTCCAACATGCAATTTTGTCGTAAAGAAGGGCAGCACCAGCCCCGACAAATCAGACCCAAACACCTGAAGAATCTGCCTTCAGTACTCATCAATACACTGGCTCGTCTTTTCACATGCTACCAGTCTGAATGCAAGGTACCCTCCCATTGTAAAACCAGCAAGACAGTTCTACTGTTCAAGAAGGGAGGCATATACGATATTGGCAACTATCGCCCCATCTGCCTGTTGTCTGTCATCTACAAGCTATTCACTCGAGTCATCTTGAAAAGGATTGGCAGAACATTAGATGAAGGACAACCATGAGAGCAAGCTGGCTTCCAGAAAGGATTCAGCACCCTCGACCATATCTACACAGTAACCAAGATCATTGAAGTTTGGAGGGATTCAGGATGCCACTCTGTCTCAGGTTCATTGATTTAAAGAAAGCCTTTGATTCTGTGGAGACTGAAGTGAACATCGAAGCCCCTAGCCAATTAGGGCATTCAAACCCAATATATCAAGATCCTTCTTTTTTTTTTAAATTTCACTTTTATTCAGTTCTAAGGATAGCAGCAGCATTTTTTTTTATCATAAGCATATGACTACCTTTGTGATAAACTTCTAGTTTCAAGATGGAATATAAATAAATTGGGGAGCATGTGAGTACGAGAATAGTAGAAACCCCATTAGCATACAGGAGGATCCAGGTGGTTTTGGAATCAGGATTTCTGACAAGCCTTTTAGCACATTTCACTTTCCATCACATAAGGTGGCAATTTCTTCAGGGCTGACTCCTTTATAATCTTCCCATGCTGTAACTAGATGCCTGGCATAAGATGAATCCTGTATTTCCATAGAAAATCTATTTTTTTAATTAAACATTTTATTATACCACCGTGAGATATACAATTACAATGTTGTTCATGTTTGGAGGTTTCGGTCACATAGTGTTCCAGCACCCCACCCTCCACCAGTGTCCATTTCCCACCACCAATGTCCCCAATTCCCTTTCTTGAGCTATATTATGGATTCACCACCAGGATCTCACCATTCTACAAAGAAGTGATCATCAATGTCAAAACAGCGGTTCTGCAGGGTGATAACATTTCACCAAAGCTCTTCAGTGCCACCCTTGAGAACATCATGCGACAACTAGAATGGGAAGAAATGAGATTGAAGATAGATGGTCGGCAACTAAACCACCTCCACTTCGCTGATGACATCATTCTAATAACACCAAACATTAGCCAAGCTGCACAAATGCTGGCTGACTTCAACCAAGAATGTGGAAAGATATGTCTACAGCTGAATCTCAGCAAAACTATGTTCATAAAAATGAACTAGTTCCAGAGGCCCCATTCACTCTCAATGGAACAAATATCTCTGAATGCAGCAGTTATGTGTATTAGTTCGAGAAGTCAGCATGATGAATGACTTAAAACCTGAGCTGCATCGGAGGTAGAGAGCGGCATGGAATGCTTTCAAAAGCATTGAAGAAATAGCTAAAAAGACAAAGAACTTCTGGCTCCAGGCACATCTCTTCAACTCTACCATTCTCCCTGCATTAACATATGCCTCAGAGACCTGGGCCCTCCGAAAGCAGGATGAGAATGCTATTCGGGTCTCCCAAAGAAGAATTGAAAGAGCTGTGCTTGGAATATCACACCTCACTCAAGCGAAAGAAGGAATCTGGAGCTCCGACTTGTCGCTGTTCCAGAGTCAGGGACGCTGTCTCCTTTGCCAAGGCATTGAAAATCAGATGGGCTGGACATGTAATGCGATTTGGAGACGACCACTGGACTAGAGCCGTTACTGATTGGATCCCACGGGTGTCAAAATATCTTTGGCCGCCCACCTACAATATGGTCAGACTTCTTCGTCAAGACCCTGAACGAAAGGTTTGAGGTTCTTTGTATTCCTGAAGCAACCAGATGCCATTGGGCTACACTGGCATATGATAGGGTCAAATGGAAATATTACTGGTGCCTGCCCGAGTAAATCGACGAATAACGGGATGTCAAGTGATCAAGTGATATCGAACTAATGGAAAAATAGTTTTGTTTTGTGACACGATAAATTTTTTTTTTTATTTTATTTTTATTAACCACCGGAAACACATTAAAAGGTGTCAATCTGTATACATATTCCAGCACCCATCCCTCCACCACCCCATCCACCACCAATCCCCCCCCCGCCCCCCCCGCCTACAGGACCCCAGTTTCCTCTCTTCTCTCTCTAACTCTCTCTCTCTCTGCATCTCTCCCCTCTTATTTTCACATGTGTGACATGATAAATTTTAAGCCTACATTTCCTCCTAAATCCATTAAATATATAAATTACAAATTGGAAGGCATAGTATCACAAATAAAAAATAGGAAAATTATGTTTCCTACATTTGGAGTCCTGTCTACTTGGAGACTGAAGAAGGTCATTAGTACTTTCCTAAAATAGTATTTTTGAGGATTTAAATAGAATATTTTAATTATAGGTCACTTTCATATAATGGATTTTATTCATATTTCATATGATCCATTTTCATATGTATGGATTTTATTTTGCTGGTATATATCTACTTGTAGTTTTCTAGTCATAGTACCTTCTTTTTCCTCACCTTTTTCAAAATGAAATTCAAGGGCCTAATGTATAAACATAGCATTGAATCTACTCACTGCCAAACCCTAGGGCTCTAACACATTAATCCAATTCTCTTACAAAAAAGAAAAGAAACATAAAACTTGCTGGCATAGCATTTGATAGTAAAAAAGTTCTCTGCTGAATTAAAAAATCTTATTAGTGAGCATTTTAACAGTGCATTAATAAAATTAGTATGAACCATTTTTTCTTAATATTTTATTGGAAGTTAGTTTTTAAATTTTTATTTGGGAAGAGAAATGTGACTTCAGTTTCTGTTTAGTAGCAGGGTCTTGCTTATTGAAACAAACATTTTCCTCAAATTTGTTGATTTCAGTTTAATTTAATATTTTAGGAGGCAATAATGCTATTTTTGAGATGGTAGCAAATTATATTATAAATTTTTCTTTAAAAGGTTATTTTTTAAAACTATGGTACTTTTAATAAATAATTTGCATTTGAATACAGATCGAAATATTATTTTTATAGGGTCACAATGATAAACTTTAGGTTAAGAGATTTAATTCCATTGTGACAACACTTTTTTTTGCTTTTTTTTTTTTAAGTATTTTATTATACCACCGTGATATATACAATTACAAAGATATACAGTTAAAAAGTTCATATTTGGGTTTTGGTCACACAGTGTTCCAGCACCCATCCCTCCACCATTGCCCATTTCCCACTACCAGCGCCCCTGGTTCCCCCTCACCTCCCTAGCCCTCCTCCATGGCATGTCTCTTTATTTTTTTTCCTTTTCTCCCTTTTCACTTTTGCATTCCCCTCCAGACTATGGATTACAGAACATACATTAAAGGGTTGTCATGTGTATCTTTTTGCCTCTATTTAATGCTCAGTTCTAGGCTGGTATTAGTACCCCTCAACAACTGTTAGCACACTACTCCATTTTCTGTCTTACCTAGCCTCTGACTCCCACACGTTTTGATATTTCCACCATTTGAAAAGACCTCCTGATCCATGTTTCACTTGACCTTGGATGGTATCATAATATGTACATATCTTTAGTCATGAAGTAAACGGTCATTCTGTATCTCCCTCTCCTTCTGGCTAATTTCATAACTAATCTTCAGAACTTTTTTTGTTTTTTGTTTTGTCACACCTGCCTCAGTTTCCCTCCCACCAGACACCCGCCTACCGCACCCGCATGGCTTGCAGGACCCCCTCCCCATGACATTTGTTGTGACTTTTTGATAAAGTTATATAAATTATACCTGACTCATTTCGATATATGTAAAATAAGCATAGAAATAAAAAAGTTCTTACCAGTTTGACTTGAGAATTAGTGAGTAAATATAGTATGCAATCCAGGTATGCTACCAGGACTCTCGACATGGGGCAGAGCTTACTTCTCTGCCCAGCCACCAGAGGCCCCCGGGGCAGGCGGTTCCCCTGCGCCACCCCAGCAAGCCTACAACAAGTCGGACCCCCATCCTCCATGGGTCCCGCCATTTTCCACAACCGGCTTCCCTCTTCACTCTACCCAGACCAAATCCAGCCCGGCTTTTCCCGTTTTCACAATAAATGCTTATTGAGGACTACACCATACCTGACTCCTGAATTTGAATCCAAAATTTAGCCCACAAATATATGGTTTGAGGCTCTTTATGTTCCTGACAGCGGATGCCTTTCTTCTACTACCTTATACAGGACTATGGAGAATTACTGCTCTCTAGAAAAGATGATTAACGGAGATTTGATAGTGATAGTGATATTAAAACTTAGTTTACTTTATGACTTTTTTATAAGTGTACAGAAATTGATGTATAAACCTGAAAGTAAAGACATTTTTTTTGGCCAAACTGAATACAAGCTTGACATAATCTCTTTTTTCCTTTTAAATTATCTGTAATGGACACAGGTGTGTAAATATTTCACTTTAAATTTCTTATTATGTTTGTTTATCCTTTTGTCTTTTTCAGAGAACATTTCAAAAATGAGGACATCATTTATTTGGGACAGAGTAAGGTGTTGTGTAATTGGTTTTAAAATAATTTAATAAGAAAAATATTTAAGAATATTTACTAATTTCTGTTTATACATCTATATTTGTATCTAACCTCATTCTAAAAAATAACATGAGGTACCAATTAGAAGACTAAAATTTGACCACTTAAGTTTAATACCTAGTAGAAATGAAATAAGATGCTTCAAAAAGGAGAAAAATTATACTCAGGAATATAAATATGAACAATTCTGATTCACTTGGGCTAAGATAACATCGGCATGGAAAAAAAGACAAGGAATTATCTATCTTAATAAAGGTTATTGTGTGTGTGTGTGTGAAATTTAGTTTGAAAGAAGCTCATTTTTTTTTTCTGAGCATCAAGATAATTCAGCATTATACATTACATACTTCTCTATAATATGTATAACAACAAACATAATCAGGCAAATCAGATATTCATGGGTTACTTGTTAATAAAATGGTTTTCCTACAAATGAAATAAAAACAAACATAACGTGAACTAAGTTGCATGCATATTGAAGATTCTTATCATTTTGGGGCCAGAGATTAGTACAGCTTGTAGGGTGTTTGCCTTCTGCAGACTGACCCCAGTTTGATCTTGGCACTGCCTATGTTTCCCCATGTACTGCCAGGAGTAAGCCCTGAGAATTTGCTGTGTGTGGCCCACCCTTGCCTCCCTTCCAAAAAGATTCTAATCATTATTCAGGGAGTGACTAGTGAGTACTATTTTACAAATACTTTACTTTTTCTAACAGTAATTCTTAAAAATAAATGATTTTATTTAGACATAAGAGATTTTATGTAACCTAAAAGTTACATAAAATACTTGGCATATTCACACAACTTTTTGTGGAAACATTGTAGGTTTGGGGAATGCTGAAATAAAAAGAATTTATAATAGATTTTTTGGAAACCAAATCCAGAACAATAGCAACAAACAAGCAAAGGTGTGTAATTGCTACAAAATTGAGGCAGGTAGAATGTTTCTACCACACTCAAGTGATATATATACATACATATCACTTGAGTGTGGTAGAAACATTCTACCTGCCTCAATAAATAAATATATTCATTTATTTATTTATAGGACATATATAGTATATATAGTACATTACACATATTTTGAAGCTGATTTTATTGATGAATTTAAAGCATCAGGATTTAACTTTTTAAACACTTTAAATTGCTTCCTACACATAGCGACTAAATGTAGCAGAATAATTTATGAGGAATATTTTTCTTTCTCTTTATTTTAGTGCAATATGAGTTCTTAGAAAATGATAGCAGATGACTTCACTTCCCAGCAAGATTTTTCTAGAATTTTCTAAAATTTTCTAGGTGGATTTCATTGGTACATTCTTCACTTTAGTTAAAAATATTGTTTCTCAATTCAATGTCGATGTTATTTCCACATATTACAATGTATGATTTGAAAGTTTGAGTGTTTGTTAATTACTACAATAGTCAAAACACCATTATAAATCTGTTCTAAGCCTAAGCCATCATTTCTCAAACTATATTCTGCATTCATGCCAATTTGGGTTAAATATCTCATGTAACTTACCTCTCTACTCCCATAGATGCATGATGCACATTAGAATATTAAATGCTTTTATAAATATTTATTTAAAAACATATTTAACTTGGGATTTCCCAAGGTAAATAGTGAAGTAACTTTCAAAGAACAGCTATTAACCTGTTACTGGACCCTGGCTTTTTGTGGAATAGAATCTGGGACACTCCTGTCAAAGAAAACATTTGACTCCTGTCAAATGAAATTAGCTGTGCTGCAGTCCAAAGACAAATATAAATGACCTTTAGGAAGCACGCCATTCTGTGTTATGAGAACTCCCTCCTTTCCTGGTTATAATTAATCAAATGCAAATAAACATATCCCAGTGAGTCTGAATTGCAGACTCAGAACAAGGAGCAGGTATCTTTGCTAGTGGGAGGCTGGTAGAACCATGTTCATTGAGAGATGGTGTAAAGGTGAAGAAATGCCTCTGCAGGATGACTTGCTCCACTTAGTTTCAGGTGGAAAACTCAGGATTCCTGTTAGGACACTTTTGAGAGTGAAAGAATTATGTAGAACTGGCCATACCTCCACATTTGGTGGAGCCAGACTCCTTACTGTGCATGTGGGGTGTTCAGGGAGGGGGCCGGCATGAGAGTCTTCATTGCTTTCCAAATCCCTTCAGGCAACTAAAGGGGTAAAAATGTGTTTGTTATTTAGTTCCATAATTGAAATTGAAATGAACAAGAATGCAATAGGAAAAGGTGATTTACAGCTGCCTGCCTCTACTCAGCTCACTACTTTTCAGTCTCCACAGAAAATTCCTTGATATAGTGGCAACTGTTGGGGAATATGAATGAGGTGTGAAAACAGATGAAATAATAAAATTGAGGTATTTTGGTAGATTTTAAATGGGAGAGAATATTTAGAAACAAAGTTCCCATGAACTCCAGGGTTAAGGGACATTTGGATTTCCCACACACTACAGATCTGGAGGAATGAGTATACATGAAGAATCTTATCTGCTAAATAAAATGTTTTAACATACTTCACAAGGAGGTTGTAAGGATATAATGAGATGTGTGAAAATGTCTTGAATATCATAAAGTTGCAGAATCAGTCACTGCAATTTTATATAGTATTTTATACTAAGTAACTACAGTTCTATCTTTGCAGATTCCCAAAGATCCGTAGTAAGTAAAGAAACCAAGAGTAAGCATCCCACCAAACTATCTTTCTGTTTCTGGTTACCACCAGAGAGGAAAATTTAAGTGTGTGTGTGTGTGTGTGTGTGTGTGTGTGTGCACCAAAGGGTTTGAAACAATCCCTTAAAACTGTTCTATAATGGGGAAGTAAATCAAAGAGAATTGTTCCCAGTTGCACACTAGATGACAAATAGGTTATGTGTAGGAACAGCCACGATCCTGATACCATATATCCATTCCAGAGGATAGCTCCAGTCAGAGGACTCCTGTTGTGAGACACTGTGTGCTCCTGTTGTGAGACACTTCCAATCTCTATGACATTAATGGCTTCATTCTTTGCCAAGGCTTTGCTCGTCTTTAATGACTTTCACCTACATTTCTTGATTAGCAACATCAACAACTACTTCAAGAAACAAAGAGCAAGCAAGATTTAATATGAGTTTAAATGAGCTGATTTTAAACTTGTTTGCTTTGTTCTGTACCATACTCTGTTGACTGAGTAGACAGAGCTTCTTGCAAACCATTACATCCTTCCTCTCTTCTCCACCCACTTCTTAATCATCAAGACAAAGAATCTTTGCATCAACCTCATTGATTTGAACATTTTCCACTTCTGTAATTTTCCACATCCTGGAAGATAGTCTGTATTTGTATTTTCAACTTTCTGTCTTATTTGCATTGTTTTATAGGATGAGTAAGTGAACTGAGAATGAATATTTTTTTCTTAAACATTCTTTTTTATGACTCTGGAAAGAATTGCATGTGATGACTGTAGTACGGAAATAAAAATAAAGATTATAAGTCATTTTGGTTTGAGATGCTAGCAAATATTGCCTTTTAAAGTGTACTAACTGGCTTTTAAAACTCAGTTACCAGTTGTGAACATTCTGTTCTGTATAGTGGACTATTTGCAAACCTCATGGGTAAGAACCTGGAGAGGATTTGGGCAAAATCTCTTTATTTATTTTCAAATTTATTTTTCCAGCAGACTCTGAAATGCCCCAGTACATCATTGAAGTTTTTTCTTAATTGTAGGATTATTGCGTATTAGAACATGACCAAAACAAGAAACGCTCATGTTACATAATTAAATTCTAATTCTAGTGGGAGAATTTGGGACATTATGAAACTGGTATATTTAAAATCTAAGGTAATCTAAATTACCCTACACCACAACACCACAGAGGTGCACGTGTATTTTGCTTACATGAAGATGGATAATTTGGGTACCACAACATAAACTAAAGCATAAATAACAACTCTTAAAGTGTTGAAATTGTCCAACAATCAGGAATGTACAAGGCATCAGTTTTAAGGTCAGAGATTTAAAAATGAATAAGTTTCCATTGTGAATAAGATTCCATTGTGTAGATGTACCATAGTTTCTTTATGCAGTCATCTGTTCTTGGGTACTCAGGGTGTTTCCAGATTCTGGCTATAGTGAATGGTGCTGCAATGAACAGAGAAATATAGATGGTGTTTCTGCTGTGTGTTTTTGGTCCCCTAGGGTATATCCCCAGAAGTGGGGCTACTGGGTCAAATGTGAGCTCAATTTTTAGTTTTGTGAGAAATGTCCATATGGTTTTCCAAAAGACTGGACCAGTTGACATTCCCATCAGCAATGAATGAGAATCTCTTTTGCCCCACATCCACACCAACACTGGTTGTTCTTGTTCTTTTGGATATGTGTCAGTCTCTGTGAGAGACAGACATGGGGCAGAGCTGCTACTGGCTCTCACTGTGCCCAGCTGCTCATGAGGTGCCTGGGAGGGATGGCAGGTTCTAGCCCTGGCCCGCCACCCCAGCAGAGCCTCACAATAAGCCAGACGAGAGCCCCCCCACTCCATGAGGACCTCAATTTTTCACATCCGGACTTCCCCCTCTTCAGAACTCCACCCAGCAGACCAGCCTATCCACAGCCCTGCTCGCGCGGCCACAAGCGGCCACGAGGTTCATCAATAAATGCTGGATTTTGAGATGACTACAAGAGTATGCTACCTGCACGGCAGAGCCTGGCAAGCTACCCATGTCGTATTTGATATGCCAGATACCAGTAACAATTATAGACCTCATTCCCATGACCTGATGGAATGGTTTGAGGCTCTTTATGTTCCTGGAGCAAGAAAGTGCCCTTGGGCTCTACTTGCATGAGACAGGTCATATGGAGATGTTACTGGTGCCCGCTCAAGCAAATCGATGATGAACGGGAAGACAGTGATACAGTGTCAGTCTCTGTAGTGTGAGATGATGTTTTTGATTTGCATCTCTCTGATGATTAGTGATGAAGAGCATTTTTTTTCATATGCCTTTTGGCCACCTGAATTTCTTCTTTGAGGAAGTGTCTGTTAATTTCTTCTCCCCATATGTTGATGGGGTTGGCTGATTTTTTTTTGTAAAGGTCTACCAATGCCTTATATATCTTGGATGCAACCTGTTATCAGATGGGTGTCTGGTAAATATTCTTTCCCAATGTGGGGACATGTGAACAATGGAATATGAGTCGTTAGGAAAAATGAAGTCATGAAATTTGCCTTTAAATGGGGAGTATCATACTGAGCAAAATGAATCAGAAGGACAGATATCAAATGACTGCATTCATTTGTGGGATATAAACAACATGGCATGAGACTAATATTTAAGTCTGGGAAGACAGGCGCCAGGAGGACTTTTCAATGGTTGAAATCTACAACAAGTGTGTGTGTATGAGGGCAGAGGCTAGGTAAGATAGAGAAGGGACCAGTTTGACAATAGTAGTTGGAAATGCTAATCCTAGACTATTAAAGGTAGGTAAGGGATATACCTATCTTCAATAAAATATTGAAAGTAGGTAAAAAGATTTACATGATAGCCCTTCAGAGTCTGTATTGAAAACCACAACGTGCAAAAGGAGAGAGGAGAGAGGAGGAGGAGGAGGAGGAGGAGGAGGAGGAGGAAGAGGAGGAGAAAAGAATGCCTGACTAGATGCAAGTTGTAGGGTTGGGGTGGGAATGAAACTGAGATGTGTACTGGTGGAAGGATGGGCGTTGAAACAATATGCAACTGAAACCCAATCATGAATAGCTTTGTAATGATCTATCTCATGGTGATTTAAAAATAAATAAGAGGGGCTGGAGGGATAGTGCAGTAGGGAGGGCATTTGTCTTATATGTGACTGACCTGGATTCTATCTCCTGCATCCCATATAGTCCTCCAAGCACCACCAGGAGTAATTCCTGAGTGAAGAGCCTTGAGTAATTCCTGATCATCATCATGTCTCACCCAAAAAAGTTAAAAAAAAAGGGAAAAAAAGAGTAAGACCTGGCCTCTGTCCTCTGTGGGTCAAATTAAAATTAAACAGTAACAAACTATAGGGATGTGTAAATGAAAATCATAGAAGGGAAGGCAACCAACTTTTAGTGAAGATTCTAGCTTGCATTATATGCTGCAATATGTCATTTCACAAAAACTAAAATCCACCATAAGTAGTATATATCAGTGTATATAATGAAGATACATATGTCTTGTATATTATTCTTAGTTTCTAAATTTTGGATATGGTATTTAAGGCCCAGGGTGGTTTAAATATATAGTGCAGTTTGAATGAATATGTTTTATTATAAAGCAAAACCAAGTTTTGGGGCAAGAAATTTTTCAAGAGAGGAGTTGGCATTTCAGAAAATCTTTGAAGAAAAATAAAAGTGCTTCTTTTTTTTTATTCAAAGTCCTTAATCTAGTTTCATATATCAAAATATTTTCTATGTGTCTGTTAAAGTTATTGCACTTTTAGACAATATGGTTATTGAGGTGAAAAGTTGGGTTTCCCTTTTGTTTAAAGCCCTCTGTCTTCTGCTCAGTAGGTATTGAATTTCCTAGCCAGATGCAGTCAGTGGTTTGCTAAAATGTTACTTTTCTCTTTACCTTGTTCACTTTGCATGCTCTTGTATAGGAGCTATGTCCTTTTGTATAGACACAGGAAGACAGTTAAGACTAATTAGTTACTCCTGGATTATTTTTAACATATTTCTTAACTAAATACCTCAATTGCCTTTAGATTGATTTTAATTCCTCTCCCCGTCTCCCCCACACACACACACAAAAAGGAGGGAACTACCATGGGACTGAATGAAACCAGAAAGAAGACCCGGGTCCCCCTGGCTTTGACATGGGACAACTAAATATTCTGCTCCCTGTGTGCAAGATCTTAAAACAAACTTTGTTCTGACCCAAAGCTAAAAGAGCAAGGTCACAGAATGAGCACTGTGTTTACCTAAAGAAACTGATAGAGCCCTGAAGGGGATTGGAATGATCAATCTGATGAAAGGAATACAGTACGGACAATTTGGTGCAATCTCCCCAGAAAAGGTCACTCTAACCCCTGGTGTAGATAAATGTCTCTCCATTTTACCATGTGTATACAAAAATGATTAGAAATATCATTGAAATAATTTTTCATTAGCCCAAGATGAGAGAAAATAATACTGGGAATCCACTCTAGCCCCAGGGAGCTAGGGCGGAGCCCCTGATGGTTTTTGTACCTGGTGGGTGGGAGTTTCCCTCATTTCCTTTGTTTTCAGGGTAAAAAAGCAATTTACCTTTTGCTCAAGCTTTTGTGAAGCCCTGGCCCCTAAGTTTGAAAACCATATATGCTTTGGTAGTTCTTTGGTTCTCTCTCTCTCTCTCTCTCTCTCTCTCTCTCTCTCTCTCTCTCTCTCTCTTTTGCTGCTGCTGACGATTGCTAGGAGTTGGTAGTGTGTGGAGAGATTAAAACCATAGCCTTTCTAATAACTAGTGATCTTGCTTCTGTATCTATTGATGGGAGGGGACAGCCGTTGGCCCCGAATGCAGCCAGGAGACCAGGCATATACTAATACTATTGGAGACCCCCGACAGCCCTGACATCTGGACAGTCACGACAGTGAACAACTTAAAGTTGCTTTAAAAATTTATATTTTTGGTTTAGTATGCCACACATGGTGGTGCTCAGTACTTATTCCTGAGACAGGCCAGGATAACTCCTTGAGAGAATCATATGAGGTGCTGGGAATTGAAAGAACAAGGCAAGCACATCGATCACTACTATCTCTCCCATGCTTAAAAAATTTAAACCCTTATATATAATTCATATTTTCACAATACTTGAAAACTAATCAATCCAACTTTATCATAGCAAATATCATACTGAATGTGACAATATTGAAAGTAATTTAATAAATAATATAGCAAATTAATTAGTAATGATCAAATATCAAAGATATGCACAGCTGACTACTTGAGTAAAATATGTCCTAGTTTTCACCTTGATAAATCAAACAATAAAAAATATTTGTTCACAAATATTTTGTCCTGAGCATTACCAGGTATGGCTCCAAAACCAAAATATAAATTTTTAAAGCAAGTTTAAGTTGTTGACTTTGTTAACTATACTGACTAAAAGCTCAGTAATTTTAGCATATATATAGAAAATATTTTGTAGGTGAAACCAGGTTAAGGACTTTGAAAAAAGAAAGCAACAATTTTATTTTTTTATAGATTTTCTGAAACTCTAACTCCTCTCTTGAATATACGTCAAAGTATATTCTGTTGATGAACTGAGCAGTGATATCTAGGTGAAAGCATAAAAGCATATACAATTAATCCATTATAACAATTATCACGAGTTACGTTTTCTTTCCACAAAGTCACTAACATGCATATTTGCTCAAATTATTAAATTTTCCTATGCAAGAATTTATGCAGTCAAACTAGGAAGAGTTGTGGAGATAGCACAACTATGTTGGTCCTTAGAGGGTTGGTCAAGGTCACAGGCAGTGGTGTGCTGGAGTCAGCTCTATAAAAGCCTGAGAAAATCTATGGAGAATAGCTTCCCAATTCTGAGGTGAGTGACATCACAGTGGGAACCTGAATTCCACCAAGGGTGAGAATTTTTACAACTTGGGAATGAACCCATGCTACAAATTGGCACCATCCCATGAGTTGGTTGGCAAAATCAACACAGCTCTGAATATGGATTTTGTTGAGAACTGATTTGTGACTTAGTGTGTGTGTCTTAATAGATCTATTTTGTGCATAGATTTTTGATAAGCAGAGTCTTTGAAAACCCTTTATCTCTTTTGCTTAGGTCTAAGGGAACACAGATTGTTTTGTGACTCTTTGAAACTTAATTTCTTTGATTAAATTAAACAGCAGTTTTAGAATGATCATAATTTTTCCCCTTGTTGGAGTGACTGCATATTTTAAATTCATCTTAGAAATGTATACTCATATATTATACTCATAATTAAGTAAATTATGAAATTAAGTGTCTGAGTGAAAGTTATTTCACTTTGTGAAATAAGTTTTTCTTTTATTAGTTTAACTTGATATAAGTTTCTTAATCTGTTTCTACTTTTCATGGTTACTTGAGCAGAATTTTTTTTTTGTTTCTAAACATTAATCCAATTAGGAAAATAAAATGTTTTTGTTTTTGAGGTTTTTTCTTTCAGTAAAAATACCTAAGGGAATTGTATGTGTGCACTAAAATGGCATTTGTTGTTTAATTTTTAAAAAGCTACATTTTAAACTTTAAAACTTCTTGATTAGTAAAAAATAGAGATAACAATATGGAACATTAGGAATCACAGAACGGTCAGATTAATTCTGTTAAATCACACTTGTATAAGTACATAATGAAGTAAAAAAGTTCATTTAATTCTTGTTCTAGATAATCTAAAAAAGACAAAATATTCAGGTTGCCAGGAATTCTGCATGGTAATTAGGAAACTGATATATAAGGCAGAGAAGGATTTCTTGTAACTACCCAACAAAAAGCAGATCTCCCAATGTAGAATTATTTCCATCTTGCTCTTTATATGATAAATATGCTTACAGCAGAGCCCTGTCAATTCTTATAACATACTCAACTATTTATCCACTTTCCTCCAAGGCAAATAGATTAGTAATTCATATCTTGGCTTTATGAAAATACTATTGTGAAAATATCTCAACATATGTAGACTATCAAATCCAGGTACTGTAACTTTTCCTCTTAGAATGAATTCAACTCAGTTGATTAAAAACATTTAATATATTGTATAGTTTATGTTCATAAATTAATTTACTTCAGAAAGCTTTTCTGTGCATATTTTTGCTTAGAAAATAAGCTGATTGCATTATGCCTTATGTTTAAAAATTGGATATGAATTGAGTGTTTTCTCAGGTTTGAATTGAGGACTTGTTTTTATTTTTGAGCAGAAGCCTTGCTGTTCAGTAAAATGTAAGGCAATTTATGAGGGGTATAGATGCTAAAAATATATTAATGGATCTCTATTTGTTCCTTCATTTTCAATGTGGGAGAAAACAGTTATTTAGCCAAAGGTTTAACAATGCCTATTCCCTAGTGTTTACTTTCTGATGCTTATGTTGAGACATATTTTTTGCCATTAATTATTTGAGATTTTGACAGTGAAGTTGGGAAAAACCTTTACCATGAGCTACATAGCACCGAATTTCAATCAGGGTTCATTATGACAAACATTCCCTCCATTAATAAGATATATTTCTACTTCTCTGCCTGATTTTTTTCCATTGTACGTTAATGCCCTATAGTTTGGCATAAATCTTCACCTGACACTTAAGATAACATTATGTATAGCTTGTGTCTGTTAGTGTTTCTATAAGGGAAGTCAAAACATTGGAAGGGATTAGAGTAATGGATGTCATGTGAAATGAGTAGCTATTTGCAAGTTTTATTGTGTTTTTTGTTAAAGATATTTCATTTTAGTAATCATAATTTACAATTTTACAATTCTGTCAATGATAGAATTTCCCGTATACAACTTCCAACTCTGCTCCCCAACTGCAACATTCAAGAGTGTCTGTTTCTCTCCATCAAGGTATCATGGTATCTCCTTTACAGTCCGACACAAGATACCCACTATCCCTCCAGCCCATTCTCACGTTCGTGTTCAGCTCTGTCAGGTAGACTAGTTTATAGATTCAGTTGGTTTTCAACATGTGTTATTTCTTTATTATGCTTCTTTAGATCCCACAAATAAAAGAGATTGTCTTATACCTGTCCCTCTTTCCTGGCTGATTTAGTACATTACAGCAAATTGTGTAATATCCAAGACATATAAAAGGTTATAAAATAACAATAATTGTATGAAGAAATGGGGAGAAGAGATGAACATCAACTTTTAGACAACACATACAGATGGCTAACAGTCATGTAATAAAATGAGCTGCATCTATTAAGATCAGGGAAATGAAAATTAAAACAATGAGATGTCCATTTGTAATAGTGAGACTGATATGCATCATAAAGATGAAAAACAACCTGAGATTTGCATCTCCCTGATCATTAGCAATGAAGAGCATTTTTTCATATGCTTTTTGGCCATTCAAATTTCTTCTTTGATCAAGTTTCTGTGCATTTCTTCTCCCCTATTTTGACTGTTTTTTTTTCTTGTAAAGTTCTACCAGTAACTGATATATAATGGATATTGCCCCCTTATCAGATGACCATTTGCTGAATATTCTTTCCCACTCTGTGATGTCTTTGTATCTTGGTCAACATTTCTTTTGAGGTGCAGAAGCTTTTTAGTTTCATGTAGTCCCATATGTTTATCTTTGCTTCCAGTTGCTTTGTAAGTGGTGATTCCTCTTTGAAGATGCCATTAACTTCAATGTTGTGGAGGATTTTACCCATGTTTTCTTTGATGTACTTTATAGATTCAGGTCTGATGTTGAGATCTTTGATTCATTTTTTTTAAATGTATTTTTTATATTTTATTATACCACCGTGAGATGTATAATTACAAAGACGTTCATGTTTGGGTTTCAGTCTTACAGTGTTCCAAAACTATCCCTCCACCAGTACCCATTTTCCACCACCAATGTCCCGATTCCCCCCCCACCTTGCCTAGCCTGCCTCTATGGCAGGTTCTTTATCTCTTTTATCTCTTTCTCTCTTTCTCTCTCTCTCACTCTCTTTCTCTCTTCCTTCTTTTACACATGTGAATTGCAATACATACATTTAGAGGTTACCATGTGTATCTTTTTGCCTGACTTTAATGCTCAGTTCTAGGCTGGTATCATAACTTTCAACAATTATTAGCACACTGTTTCCTTTTGTGTTTTACATAATCTCTGACTCCCACATGTTTGTGGTAAATTCCACCTTTGACAAGACCACCTGATCCATGTTTGGCCTGATCTTATATATTGGTTTCATCATATGTCTATGTCTATGTCTATGTACATGTATATGAGCATATACAAATATATATTATATATATAATTATCTATATATCATGCTGACAATACAGTCATTCTATATCTGTATTTTTTATTCTGGCCTAACTTCACTCAACATGATCCTCCCCATGTCCATCTATTTTTAGGCAAATTTCATAACTTTATTTATCTTAACAGCTGCATAGTATTCCATTGTGTAGATGTACCAAAGTTTCTTTATCCAGTCATCAGTTCTCAGTCACTCTGGTTGTTTCTGGATTCTGGCTATTGTGAATAGCGCTGCTATGAACATAGCAAAACTATGTTCATGAGAAATGAACTAGTTCCAGAGGCCCCATTCACTCTCAATGGAACAAACATCTCTGAATGCATCAGATATGTGTTCATTTTTCATGAACATAGTTTTGCTGAGATTCAGCTGTAGACCTATCTTTCCACATTCTTGGTTGAAGTCAGCCAGCATTTGCGCTGCTTGGCTAATGTTTGGTGTTATTAGAACAATGTCATCAGTGAAGCGAAGGTGGTTTAGTTGCCCGACCATCTATCTTCACTCCCATTCCTTCCCATTCTAATTGTCGCATGTTGTTCTCAAGGGTGGCGCTGAAGAGTTTTGGTGAATTGGTATAACCCTGCTGAACCTCTCTTTTGATATTGATGATAACTTCTTTGTAGAATGGTGAGATCCCTGTTGGTGAATCAGTAATGCAGCTCACGAAGGATGTTGATGTATTGGGGTTGAACGCCCTGTTTGGCTAGGGCTTCGATGACCACTTCAGTCTCCACAGAATCAAATGCTTTCTTTAAATCATGAACGTGAGACAGAGTGGCATCCTGAATTCCATACACACTTCAATGAACTTGGTTATTGTGTGGATATGGTCCATTGTGCTGAATCCTTTTTGGAAGCCAGCTTGCTCGCATGGTTGCCCTTCATCTAATGTTCTGCCAATCCTGTTCAGGATGACTCGAGTGAATTGTTTGTAGATGACAAAACAGGCAGATGGGTTGATAGTAGCCAATGTCGCGAATGTCTCCCTTCTTGAACAGTAGAACTTTCCTGCTAGGTTTTCCAATGGGAGGGCACCTTGCACTCGGACAGGTAGCGTGTAAAGAGCCGAGCCAGTGTATTGATGAGTACTGAAGGCAGATACTTCGGTATAAGATTTTTTGGTATATATAAACTAATATATAACCCATATTTATTGAGAGCACCAAATCCTAACCACTAGACCAAACGGAAACATGCCTAACTATTATTTATTGAACATACACTATGTGACAAATGCTTATTTTCTTTTTTTAAAAGTATTTTATTATACCACTATTATATATACAATTACAAAGATATACAATTAAAAAGTTCATATTTGGGTTTTGATCATACAGTGTTCAGCACCCATTTATCCACCGGTGCCCATCTCCCACCACCAACGTCCCCAGTTCCCTCCCACCTCCCCAGCCCGCCTCCATGGCAGGTTCTTTATTTCTTTCCCTTTCTCTTTTCTTTTCCTTCCTTTCCAGACTATGGCTTACAGAACATACATTAAGGGTTGTCATGTGTATCTTTTTGCCTGTATTTAATGCTCAGTTCTAGGTTGGTATTAGTACGCTCGACAATTGTTAGAACACTGTTCCATTTCCTGTCTTACCTAGCCTCTGACTACCACACATTTGTGATAATTTCCACCTTTGACAAGACCTCCTGATCCATGTTTCATTTGACCTTGGATATTGATATCATAATATGTACATAGATGTTTATGTCATGCAACTAAATGCAGTCATTCTGTATCTGTCTCTCCCCTTCTGGCTGATTTCACCCAACATAATCTTCTCCATGTCCATCCATTTATAGGCAAATTTTATAACTGAATTTTTTCCTAACAGCTGCATAGTATTCCAATTGTAGATCTACTAAAGCTTCTTTATCCAGTCATCGATTCTAGCTCTGGTTGTTTCCAGATTCTGGCTATTGTGAATAATGCTGCTATGAACATAAAAGTAGGGATGGTGTTTCCGCTGCATATTTTTGGCTTCCCAGAGTAGATTCCCAGGAGTGGTATGGCTGGGTCAAATGGGAGTTCAATTTCTAGTCTTTGGAGGAATGTCCATATTGTTTTCTAGAGAGGCTGTACCAGCTGGCATTCCCACCAACAATGGATGAGTGTCCCCTTTTCCCCACATCCATGCCAGCACTTGTTCTTGCTCTTTTGAATATGTGCCAGTCTCTGTGGTGTAAAGTGGTATCTCATTGTTATTTTGATTTGCATCTCTCTGATGATTAGTGATGATGAGCGTTTTTTCATATGTTTTTTGGCCATTCGATTTTCTTCCTTGTTGAAGTTTCTGTTTATTTCTTCTCCCCCATTTCTTGATGAGGTTGCTTGTTTTCTTCTTGTAAAGTTCTACCATTGCCGGACATATCCTGGATATGAACCCCTTATCAGATGGGTATTGGGTGAATATTCTTTCCCATTCTGTAGATTGCCTTTGTATCTTAGTCACAGTTTATTTTAAGGTGCAGAAGCTTTTTAGTTTCATGTAGTCCCATATGTTTATCTTTTCTTCTAGTTGATTGGTTAGTGATGTTTCAACTTTGAAGATGCCTTTAGCTTAAATGTCGTTGGGGGTTTTTCCTATATTTTCTTCAATTTACTTTATGGATTCAAGTCTGATATTGATATCTTTATTTTATTTTGATTTTATTTTTTGTGCATGGTGTTAGACACAGGTCCAAATTCATTTTTTAAGTGTAACTGCCCAGTTTTCCCAACACCACTTGTTGAAGAGGCTTTCCCTTACTCCATTTGGACTCTTTGCACCTTTATCATAGATTAAATGATCATGTATTTCTGGGTGTGTATCAAGATACACAATTCTATTCCATAGGTCCACAGGTCTGTTTTTATTCCAATACCACGCTGTTTTAATTACTACTGCCTTATAGTACAGTTTGAAGTTGGGAATGGTGATGCCTCCCATCTTCTTTTTCCCGAGGATTGATTTAGCTATCCTTGGGGGTTTATTGTTCTATACAAATTTCAGGAGTGTTTGGTCAATTTCTTTGAAAAATGTCATGGGTATCCTTATAGGGACTGCACTGAATGTGTACAGAGCTCTTGGGATTATTACCATTTTGACAATGTTGATTCTCCCCATCCATGAGCAGGGAATATGTTTCCATTTCCTTGTGTCCTCCTTTATCTCTTGGAGCAGTGTCTTTTAGTTTTCTTTTGTACAGGTCCTTTACACACTTGGTTTAGTTCATTCCTAGGTATTTGATTTTCTGTGGCACAATTGTGAATGGAATTGTTTCCTTAATATCCCGTTCTTCTCTTTCATTTTTTCTATATAGGAAAGCCACGAACTTTTGGGTGTTGATTTTGTATCCTGCAACTCTACTATATATATCTATTGTTTCTTGGAGTTTTTTGGTAGAGACTTTAGGGTTCTCTCGGTATAATATCATGTCATCTGCGAATAATGATAGCCTCACTTCTTCCTTGCCTATCTGGATGCCCTTTTGTCCTTTTCTTCTCTGATTGCTATGGCAAGTAGTTCCAGTACTATATTGAATAAAAGAGGTGAGAGTGAGCAACCTTGTCTTGTCTCTGATTTCAGGGGAAAGGCTTTCAATTTTTCCCCATTTAGAATGATGCTGATTGTGGGCTTTTGGTAGATGGCTGTAACTATCTTGAGGAAAGTCCCTACAATTCCCATTTTCTGGAGGCTTTTAATCATGAACGGTTGCTGGATCTTGTCAAATGCTTTCTCTGTGTCTTTTGATAGTATTATATGGTTTTTATTTTTTTCTCTTATTGATATGAGGTATTATGTTGATTGACTTGCGAATGTTTAACCATCCTTGCATTCCTGGGATGAATCCTACTTGGTCATGATGTATAATCTTCTTGATGAGTCTTTGGATTCTGTTTGCAATATTTTGTTGAAGATCTTAGCATCTGTGTTCATCAGGGATATTGATGTGTAGTTTTCTTTCTTTGTGTTGACTCTCCCTGCTTTGGGCATCAGGGTGATATGTGCCTCATAGAAGCTGATTGGGAGTGTTTCTTTTTTTTCTATATCCTGGAAGAGCTTTAAAAGGAGTGGCAGTAGGTCCTCCTTAAAGGTTTGGTAGAGTTCACTAGTGAATCCGTCTGAACATGGGCTTTTGTGTTTGGGCAGACTTTTAAATCCTGTTTCAATTTCTTCGATGGTGATAGGCTTATTCAGATATTGCAGGTCTTTTTGTTTCAGCCGTGGGAGGTTATAGGACTTCAGGAATTTATCCATTTCTTCTAGATTCTCATGTTTCACTGCATACATACTATCAATGTAATATATGATAATTTTTTGGATTTCTGTGGTTTCTGTTGTGAAGTCACCATTTTAATTTCTGATTCTGTTTATTTGGTTTCTCTTTTTCCCTGTCCTTACAAGTCTTGCCAATGGTTTGTCAATCTTGTTTATTTTTTCAAAGAACCATCTCTTGATTTTATTAATCTTTTGAATTTATTTTGTTTCCAACTCATTGATTTCCTCTCTAAGTTTTATTATTTCCTTTTTACTCCCTGGGTTGGGTGCCTTTTGTTGGTCTTTTTCTCATGTCTTCAGCTGTGTAGTCAGGTTATTTATGTGGGCCCTTTCTTGTTTCCTGATGAATGCTTGCAGAGCTATAAACTTCCCTCTTAACATGGCCTTTGCAGTGTTCCACAAGTTCTTATCATTGGTGTCTTCATTTTCATTTGTTTCCAGAAATCTTTGGATTTCCTGTTTGATTTCTTCTATGACCCATTGTTTGTTCAGGGAGTGGCTTGTTCTGTTTCCGGGTGTTTGGTTTGACTTTCTGTTTCTGTTTTTGGTTAACTTCCATTTTCAATGCATCATGGTCTGAAAAAGAAAGTTGACATAATTTCTATCTTTTTTTATTTTATTGAGGTATGCTTTGTGGCTCTGCATGTGGTCTAACTTGGAGAATGTTCCATGTGCACTAGAGAAAAATGTGTATTCAGCTTTTTGGCATGAGAAGCCCTGTATATATCCACTAGCTCTCTTTTCTTCCATTTCTTCCTTCAGAGCCATTATGTCCTTGGTCAGTTTCAGTCTTGTTGATAGAGCAGTGTTGAAGTCTCCAACTATTATTCTGTTACTGTTATTGTCTTCTTTGAGGTCTCTTAGCAGTTGTTTTATGTTTTTTGCTGGCCCCTCGTTGGGTGTATATATGTTTAGTAGTGTAATTTCTTCCTGGTGTACATACCCCTTAATTAATAAGAAATGGCCTTTTTGTCCCTTCTAACCTTTTTCAGCCTGAAGTCTATATTATCTGATACTAATATGGCTACACCAGCCTTTTTGGAGGAGTTGTTTGCATGGAGAATGGTCTTCCAACCTTTGACTTTGAGTCTGTGTTGGTTCTGATTTTTCAGATGTGTTTCTTGTAGACAGAAGATTGTTGGGTTCAATTTTTTTAATCCATTTAGTCACACTGTGTCTCTTAATTGGTGCATTTAGACCATTGACATTGAGAGAGATTATTGTCATCGGATTTTGTGCCATCTTTTGTTTGTGCTTGTTGTGCTTTTTGGGTCTAGTCGTATTACAGTAGACCCTTCAGTCCTTCTTTTAATGTTGGTTTTGAGTCCATGAAGTTCCTGAGTTGTTGCTTATCCATGAAGTTGTGTATCTTTCCTTCATATATGAATGTGAGTCTGGCCGGGTAAAGAATTCTTGGTGAGGCCTGCAGTTCATTTTGCCTTTTCACAATATCCCACATTGTTTTTGGGCTTGGAGTGTTTCATCAGAGAAGTCTGCTGTAAATCTTAGGGATGTTCCTTTGTATGTGATTTCCTTCTTTGATCTTTCTGCTTTCAGTATTCTATCTCTATCTATAGTTTTTGTCAGTCTAATTAAGATGTGTCTTGGAGTATTCTTGTTGTGGTTTCTTTTAGCTGGCATCCTACGGGTCTCCTACATTTGGAGGCATGTGTTCTTTAGTTCCGCGAACTTCTCAGCAATTTTGGCTTTGACAGTTTCTTCTTCATCAGGGTTTTCTTCTTGCCCTTCTCGTACCCCAATGATCTGTATGTTGTTTCTTCTGGCTTCATCTCGATTATCTCTTGTTGTCTGTTCTATAATTGTGAGTCTTTTTTTCCATCTTCTGGTGTTGTGTAGAGAATCTCTGGCCACTCGGCCTTTGAGATCACTAATTCTTTTCTTCTGTAGCTAATATTCTGCTATGGTGGCCTTCCACTGTGTTTTTCATTTCATTTACCTCATTTCTATATCTGTCATTTCCATTTGCATTTTCCTCATTTCTTCTCTCATGTCCTTCTCTATATTATTGATTTTGCATTCCATTGCTTCTTTGAGTTCCTTATGCATCCTTAACAATTCTCTTCCGAAATTCCTTATCAGAGAGGTTATACAACTCATTTGTATTGCTTGGCTCATCTGGACTAGTGAC
The DNA here is from genome assembly GCA_021461705.1 of Cryptotis parvus. Taxonomy (NCBI): domain Eukaryota; kingdom Metazoa; phylum Chordata; class Mammalia; order Eulipotyphla; family Soricidae; genus Cryptotis; species Cryptotis parvus. The sequence goes on from JAJIBD010008859.1 coordinate 54,332, forward strand.
TTCACTCACTGAGCTTGATGGAATTTTACATTGCTTTTACCATTATGACTATTGAGGTTGCAAATGTGAGTTCTTGGGTGACTAGATAGTCCAGTTATTAGGTGTCTGGGCTGTTTGCAGAGTTTGGGTGGGTGGCAAGGAGTG
>JAJIBD010008860.1:0-73580 GCA_021461705.1 Cryptotis parvus
GAAGACAGTGATACAGTGATCAATAGAATACAAGGGTTTCCATTTTTTCTTTTCTATGATTTATGATAATTTCTTTTTGCTTATATATTTTTGATTATGACAAGATTATGACTTTACCATGGAAAATTATATAACTGAGTCACTAAAACTGCTTAAGTGATATTTATATTTAAAGTTGTATTGCTCGATGGAAGGTACAAAATGGACTTTTGATGGTTATTGTAATGTAATTTGTAAAATGCTAAATTAGAAAGCAGTACGACTTAAGGTACTAAAGCTTTGAAAACAAAGTTATCTCAACTAAAGAAAAGTTAGCAAACAATCTGTTTAAGAAAGAGAAATATCTCTGTATTTATCCCATAAGAACCTGCAATTTTGTGAGCAATTTAAGACTGATTGTAACTTCAGTTTCCTAGCTTGCAGATGAACTAAACCCATATTCTGCATTATCAAAAGTAAACCACATAAAGAGCCAAATAATAAAATACTTGTTAAAATCACTTTATAACTGAGTAGAATTACAAATGATGCTGGAAATAATTTTCTTTTTGTTGGAGGTGGGTCGCACCGGTGATGCTCAGGCATTTTTCCTGCTCTGCATTCATTAATTACTCCTGGTGGTGGTTGGGGGACCTTATGGAATGCCAGAGCTTGAATGTGGGCTGGCCACATGCAAGGCAAATGCTCTCCCAGTTGTACTATCACTCTGGCCCCCAAATAATTTTCTTAAGTAGATTTTGACCCTTGATGTCTGAGTTTTTCTACTAGTATGACTTAATATGTTAATTAATTTTATAAATATATTTTATTCAGATCAATCTTTTAACTGTTTGTATATAATCATAAAATTTAAAATAACCTTCCTGAATTTAATTCATTTTCATCCTAAATTAAAAAATGTCCATGAAATATAATTATTCATAAAATCCATGTGCATAAAAACTATTTAAACAGTAAAATCCATAACATTTTATTTAATAGTTAATGTCATTTCATAAAATTTATTAATTTTTATATACTGAGATGTTAGTTTATATTGTTTTCTCTAAAATTCTATGTGGCAGGAAAGAAAAAAAAGCTCATGTATTTTTTTTTTATTAAAAGATTATGTAGCTAAAATTCTACTCAGGTAGATATTTGTCTGGTGGGGGCACACAGAGAGAGCTATGAGCTAGTGGTTTATCAATCTTGTTTATTTTTTTCAAAGAAATAGCTCTTCATTTTAGGGACTATTTGGACATTTTTTTTAGAATTACAACTCATTCATTTCTGCTCTAAATTTTATTATTTTCTTCTTGCTCTACACTTTGGGATCATTCTTACAGGTTCTGGGGAACTGTGTTGGACCTGAGGATCAAACCTGGGTCAATTGTGTGCAAGAGAAGCAACACTCTACACACTGTAGTATCTTTCCAGTTCCAGTCAGGTCTATTCTTTCCACTTAAACAAAAATTGCATGAACATCCAATGAACATTCATCTTTAGATAATAATTTCAAAAATGACACATTTGCTAATGTGGGACATTATTTGAGGGACAATTAAATAAAACATTTGCAAGTATTTTCACATCTGAATAATTTCATGAAAACTAACAACACTGAAACTATAGTTGCATAAATTATTTTTATTTAACTTATTTATTTTTATCATGTTTTATACTGACCTCTGAAAGTAGCATCAAAAACAACATTGAAAAATACATGTATTTTAATATGTGGATTAATATGTGGGTTTTAAGCAGGATACATAAATATACATAACATTCATTTTTAACATTTATAATAAGTAGATTATCACTTTTAGAAGAGAGCAGTAGTTTCATAATGCTTAGTTTTGCTTTGGATTTTAATGATAATTGAATACATTGTCAATAAAGATGTTATAGCTATTGTTTCTCACATGTTAACAGCATGAAAAGACATTGGTGATGATTTGAGGAGATTCATTATTCTTCACTTTAGGAGACTGAAAAATATTCTTAAGATTTGTAAGCACTAATTGTTCTAGTATCAAATAGCATAGGTTTTAGATAGAAAATATTTATAAGATATAGTGAAGGGATATTTATATCAGCATATCAGGAAGAAACTATACTCCTAAATGTATATGGACCTAATGAGGGACCAGTAAAAAGCTTAAAACAAATGCTAAAAGACTTTTAGCAACATTGGTAATGATTGGAGACTTCAAAACTTCAAAAATGAGACTAAAATCAGCAAGGAAATACTGACTTTAAAGGATGAAATGGAAGAGAAGGGGCTAGTGGATATATACAAAGGGCTTTTCATCCCCTACAGCAGAATGCACATTCTTCTCCAGTGGACATTTGATTCCTCCCAAATAGACCATATGCTGGGAAACAAAGCACACCACCGTAAAATTAAGAGGATAAAAATTATATATACTATCTTTTGCAGAACATGAGGCACTATAAATAGAAGTTAATCACACACTAAAAGGTAGAATCAAATCAAACACCTGGAAATTGACCAGCTTGCTACTGAAAAAACAATTTGTTAGAAGGAAAATAAAAAATATGAGTGAGGACATGAGCTACCAGAAATTGTGGAGTATAGCAAAAGCAGTTCTAAGATGAAAGTTTATAGTTTTGCAAGCATTCATCAGTAAAAAAAAAAAAGCTCTCATAAATAACTTCACAGATGATCAACAAAAAAGAGCTCAAACCAGGCTAGAGGAAGAAAATAATAAAATTTAGAGCAGAAATGAATGAGTTGTAATTCTAAAATAAAATCCAAATAATCCCTAAAATGAAGAGCTGTTTCTTTGAAAAAAAATAAACAAGATTGATAAACCACTAGTCAGACTAATAAAGAGAGAGAAAACCCTAATCAACCAAATTAGAAATGAAAGAGGGAACATCAAATTGAAACCACAGAAATTCAACTATCATCAGAGATTACTTTGAGAATCTTTATACCATGAAACAAGAGAAACTCAAATAAAGTAATAAATTTCTGGACTGAATCAAAATTTGGAATATTGTAATACCTGAATAGGAGAGCGAGAGAGAGAGAGAGAGAGAGAGAGAGAGAGAGAGAGAGAGAGAGAGAGAGAGAGAGAGAAAAGTACCTGCTAAACAGAAGGTAAGGGGCGTGGGTGTGGGAAGGAAACTGGTGACATTATTGATGGGAAACACACACAGGTGAACAGATGGGTGTGGTAAATAAATAAATAGATCAATAAATAAATAAATAAATAACAAATAAAATAGATTTGATAGCAACTGAATCCTTGACTCTTATTCACCAGGAAGAGCTGTTGAACACTATTTTTCATTTTCTTGCTCTATTTCCCCATGTCATTAGAACATCTATCGGTTGTAGAAAGATAAAATTCAAGGAAAAGGATAGAGAAAGTAAAAAATTCTATACTACAGATAATATAGGACTTCCAAAGCTGTGGACTTGTGTAAACGTTCTTAGAATGTGGGTCCAAAGGAAGATTGGAGAGGGTAGAGTACTTTAAAACTTTGTTAAAGACTATGATTAGTGCATACAGTATAGCCAATCTTAGATAGTTTAGTGAATTTATTTTTTAGCGATTGGGCAGTACTACTTTGAGCTGGGATGTAATGATCTAAAACTGAATAAATCGATCAAATCTTCAACATGACAATCTGAAGATAAGTAAATTATCTAAGAAACCACCTAAACTTAAAAAATTCCCTTCTCCGTTTTAAGATTAATGGTGTTACAGGCAAGCTAACTAGAGAATAAATTGACTAAAACGTGGTGGAAGAAGCAGATGCCAAAATGTCTGAAGCAGCAGAATAAATGGTAAAGAAGTTCTGACACCACAATATGGATATGTCTCAAGTCTTATGATAGATCTGAATTTTTGCCTGCCTATGTCATGAAGAAATTAGTTAGAAAATATATATGGTGTGTGTGTGTGTGTGTGTGTGTAGTTTTTCTTTGAACACACCTCCTCAGTGCTTAGCAGCTATGTCTGGTTCAATGTCCTGTGGTTGTTTTTGTGGACAATGCAATTGCAGGTATGCCACCCAGGGCTTGTACTTCCACCCCTTTTGTTGCCTATCTATCCCAAGAAAATCTTAACAATATATAAGATTTTAGAAGCATTGTACACACTGTCAGGGACGTGGCCCCGGTCCCCGACAGTGCCGGGAAATGAGTTCCCTTCTACCTCTGAAGCCGGGCGGGGAATGGATGAAGACTCTGGAATCCGATGCAGTTTTAAAAGGCTTTTACTTATCACAGGTTCAGGCATACAAGTCAGCAATAGAAAAAACCCTGTGCTTAGGATTCCCAGCTAAAACCCCAGCCACGTGTAGGCCAAGATGGCGGCCACCACGTGCTAAGGCCCTGTAGAAAGAAGACAAAGACAAGATTCCCAAGAAGAGTGTGAGCCCTAAAAGAGAGCCCAAAAAAGAAAAGAGGAGAGAGAGAGATAAATAGAGACAGAGAGAGAGACAGAGAGAGACAGAGAGAGACAGAGAGAGACAGAGAGAGAGAGAGAGAGAGAGAGAGGAAGCAGGCTGGTTTTTTACCCCTGCAACTCAGACCTCCCACTATTATGGGAAGCAGAAAGGGTCAAATGCCCTCAGGTAATTTCTCCCAGCACCTCACCTAGGCCCTATTATATGCTAATGTTTTGAGCCAAGATCAGCCTGGAAATGCCTTTACAGGCTAGAGAAGGGTTTTGAGATGGCAAGCCTCTGTACCAAAGACTATAATAATGCCAGGTAAATATTTCTCCAAGCCTTCATAAGAGTCTCGACTACTTCATGGTAGTTTTGTATTTCAGTTGCCTTTGAGTTATCAGGGAGCCATGCTTGCTTGCTTGGAGGCAAACAGCATTTCTCTCTGGTCTAATTACTTACAGATCCAACATGGCCAGGCAAACATGCTGGTAAAATCTAGCTAGTCCCACAATGATTGTGGTAGCATGAGAGAATATTTATACCAGCCAGTACAGAATATATGGTCAGATAAACTGCCACATTTAAACTACTTCCCTATCTACGAAGTGACCTGCAGGAGGCAATCCAGGGCAGATGCAGAGGCTTTTAGGCTTTTATGTATCCTACCACAACACACTGCATTAAATAATTAGCTTTCAGGGCCAGAGCAATAATACAGTGGGCAGAATGCTTGTCCTGCAAGCAACATACCTGTATTAGCTCTCTAAAACACCCAAGCTGAGTCCTACCCAGAAGAAGGAGCAAAAGGCCAAAGAGCAAAAAGCCAAAAGCCACAGGAGCCAAAAGCCGAAAGCTAAAAGGCCCAAAAGGTAAAAGTGAAGGGGCCTCAAGTCAGCCCCTTATATACACCAAAGTAATCCAATCAGGAGGGTCATGTCAACAAAGAACTCTAAACAGAGTGTAGTGCCATACCCTGTTGCAGGTATAAACAAAGGTTATGCCAAGGTCTAATCCTTTCTACCAAGATTATCTCTTATGTAAAACACTGGAGAGAGGGGGCTGGTATAAAGTAATACATCTTAACTTCATGAGCTTCATGTAATCTAGATGGTACCCACAAGGTCCTTCTATTATTATCTGCACTAGGGTGATTCTGAGTATCTTGTTCTCGTATACTGAAAGGGTCACACTCGCCTGCTTAGAGCAAACTAGTATGATCCTTCCTATGTTCTTCCTATAGTCTCAAAGTAGCCAGGGTGGTAGTCTCCTGGTAAATTCTAACTGTCCCACGCTGGGTGCAGTGTGTATAAAAAGGAGCTGTGCCCAATCTAGAAAACATAGAAGTCTTAGTAGATGTATAAATCAGAATTTATTCAATCAAGGTGACTTCTGTAACTGCCACACCCTCTAGCAGTATTTACATAGAAGAGAGGTCTCATTAGAACGAACCTTGGCTTAAGTAGATTAAGCTGGGAGTGGGCCAAACAACAAAACTCCCAGAATAGCTATACCTGTCCTCCAACAGGATGTCATCAGAGGTTCTCTTGGCCTATAGTACAGGGTAACTATATATTGCATGGGTAAGGCATCTGCCTTACCCTCTTAGCATGGGTAAGGCAGATGGATTTCATGGGGAAGCTTGAGAGTAAGCACCTTTTCCACAGGCCTAAGTGGGTGCCAAAAGAATTCGTATGATCCTGTTTCAGTAGTCCCTGATTCTCTCATTTGCTTTATTGGTCAGACAAGTTACAAAAGCCAGCACACAGATAAGCAAAGGTAAATTTAATTCAACAAGTTGAAAAGAATTTAAGGACAATTTAAATCTACTTTTTTGCAAATATCCTTTAAGTCATCTAACAACACTAGATATCATTTTCTTACTAATCACATCATCACAATCTTACTTATTCTCATGCTTCATTTAATAAACTATCAATATTGTGTTTTTTTTCACATTTTTCTAGTAAACATGGGCAAATAAAAGGAGCTAAGTATTTCAAGGTCATGTTCAGATATGAAGAAAAGATTCATCTTAAATCTATTCCATAATTTCTATTTTTAATTATTAAAATGAATGTATTGCTTTAATTTTAATATTTCTGTTTTTAAAAACTTTCAAATCTTAAGTGAACTTCACATGTAAAAGAGAGGATAGAGACCAAATTTTAAATTGTCATGGTAGCATTACTATCTTATAATTACATATCTCATATCACTTATACCACTTGCCTTCCCTTTGACATCCATTGGCTCGTGTGGACACCAGTAACGTCTCCATTCATTCCTGTTGCGTGCTAGTGTAGCCCAAGGGCATCTGCTTACCCAGGGACACGAAGAGCCTCAAATCATTCATTCAGGTCATGGAAATGAGGTATATTATTGTTATTGTTTTTGACCTATCAAGTATAACATGGGTAGCTTGCCAGGCTCTGCTGTGACGGGGGATGCTCTCCATAGTAGACACGCTCTCAGTTCTTGCATTCACTGTTGTACCAAGCAGCTATGTCAGTAACATCTCTGCATCTTATTTTACTTTTATAATGTATTTTGAAAAATGATTATAACCTTAAGACTGATGTTCATTAAGGATTTTATCTCTAATAATAGGTAATTTTGCATCTTGCTTTACAATCTTCAAGTTATTAGCTACCTAGTCAGTGAAACTATCATTTATTCACTGGCTTTTATAATTTGTTTGTTGGTGTCCAAAAGTAAGCTTTAAAAAACCCTCTAACTTTATAATCAATGATGCATATCAAGCTGCTAACTTAATTAGATAAGAAAGAATGAATGTTATCATCCCAAGTCAATGTCTCAGTGGAATATTTTGCAGGATTTTACTAAAACTTTAAGTAAAAGCAATGTTTAATTACAAAGACAGACAGTCCTTAGCTCTCTCAAAAAGTAGAATTTTGGAGAGTCGCTGAAAGAGAATGCTCAAGAGAGTCATCTTTCTCTTAAAATCTAGGCCTATGTTTTTGCATACTAATTAAATCATGGCTGTTTCATTTTAAAAGTACAGACATACTCCTTGCCCTAAAGATACATTTTATTACCATGTGGAATATGAAATGTTATTCTGCTTCAGGAGATAAAAGCAATTTAATTTGAATCTCTCTAGAAACTAAAGCATCAGCACAGCAAGTCATCTGTAACATCCGTGACTATTATCTTTTAGCAAACTATTTTATAATGCCATTAATATACGTGATCTTTTTTTGTATATGGGACCTATTACATGAAAATATTATTGAATCTTGCATCTTATGGATGGAAAAAACTATCTTCTAGTGCTGAGTGTAAGTCATGTTTGTTAGTGGTTTGTTGTTTAGCTTGCTTCTAGTTTTAGAAATTGGTCCAAAGTAAAAAGCAGAACATAATCTACAGACAGCCAGGTGGTAAATATTCTGCAACCTTATTTTATTAAAAATTAAAAAGTACTTTTGAGATTAAAAAATCCATTATAATCTCCAGAGCTTTCAAGATCAGTTTCACAGCCCATGTAGACTTTAACCAATCATAGCATACTGCTTAATGGTGTTAATGGGAATTCATTTCTTCTTCTAATTAAACACAGATGTAGATCTAAAATTTAAGAAAAAGAGAAAAATCTGTATTCCCTTGCCAAGCTCATAATTTTTTCTCTCTCTTCCTTTTTTTTATCACTATGGGGTCGTTGACAGCACCCAAGAGCCTAACACAGATGCACATTAATTACCAGTTCTCTAATTACTAGGGTACCGATATAACTGCTCAACCATTCATTATATATTCTTCTCGACTTCACAGAACTCCAGAGACATGTGTATGAAGCTCACCACTTGGCAACATTAATTGAACCCTATTAACTCATAAAATTTATGAAAAGTACAGCTATTAATATAAAAAAAGTGCTCTTTCATCTAGTTCACTAAACTCACAATGTACAAATGATCATTTTCCCTGTCCTGTCTATTGGATATTGGACAATGCATCTGCTCACAGATTGTTAATTATCATAAATACATCAACACAATTAGACTGGAATCCTGGTATTTAAGTTAGCTGGCTAATTTCCCATTCTGGAAGTATGCACAGTGGTAGCTGTATAAGCAACTCTAAATCAAATGCTTGACCATGATGTCAAGTTTTTTTTTTAAATGTAAACAGAAACTAGCTCAGTCATTATTTCAGCCATGAAGATTACAATACTTGCAAATTCTTCACTTAGAACAGAATTCAAACATATATTTTATTTGAAACGTGTCATTAGTGTAATAGTTTTTGTTAGAAACTATTCTTCCCATAACTGAATTTTCCTCTATTCAGATAATTATTTTTGACTGACATGATCTTACCCTAGCTGGATTCAAGTGCTCCACTTTAGCTTACCAAGTCATGTTTGGCTTTTCTTCTGATAAGATTCACATGAATGTATTCTAAGTTTCTCAGTTCAGAGTTTGTGTCCTTTATATATATTGAACACATATAGATGTCATACTAAAGAATATGGTGTATATACAACATTGATATCAATGCAATATAAATAAAATAGAACAGACTGCTTAGTACTTACCAAACAATTATAAACTCAATAATAAATGAATGGAGATATTTGGGAACAAACTGTAGAAAAAAACACTTGAAGTATGGATTTCCTGAGTTATTATTGTCCATTAAATCAATTTATTAACCTGAATGAATTTCTTGTATTAATCTCATGTGCATTTTTATATCAAGATTTTAATAATAAAGCAATTTATAACATAATATTTAAAATAATATTTTAAATCATTTCTTTTATAAATTAGCCTAAAGTTCCTGTAAGCATAAAAAAAGCGCTTAACGCTTATCTTTCTGTTTATATTTTGGAGCCACACCTTGTGGTGCTTAAGATATTTCTAGATTCGTATGTGAAGATGCCCCTCAAATACTGAATCCAGGCTTTGGCATTCAAAACATGCTTTGCCTGCACTCATCCTATTGCACTTTTTGTTCCCAAATGCCTGATTTTTTTGCCTGTAATATAACATTTAATGATTTTAAAACAAGTTTCAATAGCAGAAGTGGTTCGTTCCTAAATTTTAGTGCCAGAACATAAATATAAACATAAACCAACATCACCTAGATTAAAATAAAATTATCTTTCTATTTTTTTTACTGAATTCTGAATATCTTCTCAACAAAACACAATATGATGAACATTGTAATTAAAAATGTATTGGCCAGATCTATTTTATTGGAATCTTTTCTTTTACCATAGTTAAGGTGAGGATGAGAATTTTATCATCTATTTAATATGATAAGTTATTGTTTCATTTTTTTTCATTTATATTGCAATTATCTTTAGTAATGATAAAACAATTCAAGTGATAAAAGTCAACTTTGGCTGTGTATTTTAAATGGGTGATAAAAGAACATAGTTTATATAAAAATTCAGAGAGTATACATTCAAGAAAAAAGCCACAAAACCTGAATTGGTAAAGGATGGCATGATTTGGATCATATGCAAAGATCATATGTGAAGATCACATGTAACATTTCCTAATACATTAGAGTTTTGAAAGGCAAGATAGATGTGAAAATTGTATTTCATGATTTCTGTAAGAATTTTAAATATGTTTGTTTGGTATTTTAACATCCACTTCATAATATATAGCAATACCTTTTATAGAATAAATGGATGTAACTATAAAACTTTATAGTTTATATATTATATAGTTTATATCCAGGAAGATATATAGAGCGGGCAGATGCCCTTGGGTTATCTCGCATGTGTGAGGACATATTGAGATGTTACTGGTGCCCGCTCAAGTAATCGATGATCTACGGGAAGTCAAATGATCAATTCAAGTGAAATTTATATATTATATAGTTTATATACATAAACTATATAAGATTATATTTTATAGAATAAATGGATGTAACTATAAATATAATTTTATTCTAAGGCAAGGATTTATGTTAAGAATATATCTAGAAATAAATTTATTTAAATAATTTTGGAAGGCAGCTATGCTAACCACTATACCACCAACGCGATGACTATTTAAATAATTTTGGTAAAGATTTGTGGATATAATATTTTTACTACTACCATTTTTTAATTAATATTTTATTATAGCACCGTAAGATATAAAATTACAAAGTTATTCATATTTGGGGGTTTCAATCACACAGTGTTCCAGCACCCCTCCCTCCACCAGTGCCCATTTCCCACCACCAATGTTCCCGATTCCCTCCCCCTTCCGATAGCCTGCCTCTATGGCGGGTTTTTTATCTCTTATTTCCTTCTCTCCCCTCACTTCCTTCTCTTACATATTGTGGATTGTAATACATACACTTGGAGGCCATCATGCACATTTTTTTCCTTTATTTAATGCTCAGTTCTAGGTTGGTATTAGCCCTTTCGACAATTATTAGCACATGTTCCCTCCTCTGTCTTACCTAACCTCTGACTCCCACACATCTGTGGTAATTTCCACCTTTGATAAGATCTCCTGATCCACCTTTCACCTAACATTGGATTTTGGTATCATAATATATATATATATATATATATATATATATATATATATATGTCATAATATATATATATATATGTCATGCAAATAAATGCAGTCATTCTATATCTGACTTTTTCTTTCTAATTTCACTCAACATGATCCTACCAGCTGCATTGTATTCCATTGTGTAGATGTACCATAGTTTCTTTATCCAGTCATCAGTTCTCGGGCACTCTGGTTGTTTCCAGATTCTGGCTATGGTGAATAGTGCAGCTATGAAAGTAAAAGTGCAGATGGTGTTTCCACTGTATATTTTGGCTTCCCAGAGTATATCCCCAGAAGTGGTATGGCTGGGTTAAATGGGAGCTCAATTTCTAGTCTTTGGAGAATGTCCATATTGTTTTCCACAAAGACTGTAGCAGTCGACGTTCCCACCAACAATGGATGAGAGTCACCTTTTTTTGGGGATACATTTTGATGGTAGGTACCTGCACTGTATTTGTGGTACTAGGTCTGATTCCACCCTTATCCATCCACCCCACTCTCAACTGAACTAAAAAAAATACATAACCAAACAGAAAGAAAAGAAATACAGAAAAACATTGGCAAATAAAACGAGGAAAATCAGCAACTTTGGTTACTTAGAATTGAAAGAGAACCATTTTTACAAGCCTTCTTGGGTTCTCGGTATTTAGTTCTCAGTATCTTATGAATAATGATGGGTTTTCAAATATAAGATAAATGATAAATTACATTTGATTAACTGATATACTATGCTAATACAAGATAAAATGTGAATATGAGTAATGAAAAATTTGGTTTAAAAGCATGATAAAGATAGATTATATGGTGGGTAAGGTGCTGTAATTATAGGAAGTAGCTCACCCAGTTTTTAGTCCCAGCACCTCATAAAGTCACCTGAGCAAGATAAAAATGTACTCTGGGTACAGGGCCTGGAGTAAGACCTGATCTCAGTTACGTGTGACACACCCACCAAAAAAGGCACCCTGAGAAAGATAATCAACAATGAAATATCTGAATATTAATTTTAAAAATCATTAAAAGTTTCATCTGTGTTTTACAGACATTATAACACAAATATATAATCTATTCATTTCATTTAGCATTGGTCTCTTATCTACAGAGATAGTAGCAATTAATTTTCTAGGGCAGAGGTGATAATACAGCGTTTAAGCATTTACTTTGTAAACTGGTGCTGAGGGTGAGCTGGACTAGGAGTGATTCCTGAGCACAGAGTCAGAAGTAAGCTCTAAGCACCACAAGGGTGGTTCCAAATAGATAAATATTAATTTATCTAATAAAATATTAATTTTCTTAATATCCCTATGTAAACCCTAGTTCATTTTGGCAGCCTAGTTTGGCTCTGAAATTTTATCAGGCCCTCCTTGTTCGTCCTTCTTAGTGCTGCTGTATTAAGGGCTCTTTCAGGGTTGGGAAGATACACATTTTTATTAATGGTTTTGACATATTGAATATGCATTGTACAGCTTGCCAGGCTCTGCCATGAAGTTGGTGTAGATTCTTAGTAGCTTGCAGGGTTCTCTGAGAGGGCTGTGGAAGTCAATCGCGGCCACTACCTGGTTGCATGCAACGGGGAGAGCTGGTATCTGTTCTGCCTGGGGTATCTGCATCTGTGACTCAGGTATTCCTGGGCTTGAAATACTCTCCTCTGTAGGGCGGGTCTCTGAAGGGCGGGTCCTTGTAGGCTAGAGATTGGATTAATCTCTTGGGTGGAGATCTGAAGAGCTGTGGAGTGTGGATTAAGAAGATCACTGCCAGCATGGTGTGGGGGTTCCTCTGGGTTCATCGGATGGTGGACTCGGGTCGGAAGTCGCTCTTGTGGTCAGTGGAGTGTAGGAGGTTCAAGGGGGAGAGCTGGTATCTGTTCTGCCTGGGGTATCTGCGTCTCTCATCTAAGTCAATCATCTAAGTCACACCAGTGGGAATGACATACTGCAAAAAAACCTGAGCTTTTTAGAGACTGACTAATAAACTTCCATGATTTTCCCATGCAATTCCACTTTACCTTTAAAAGAGAAATCAGAGCACTCAGAATCTAGGCTGAACTAGGCTGCCAAAACGAAGAAGGACTAAAATGACTGTCTGTACTTTCAATGCATGTATACTGGCAAATGAAGCATATATCGAGGAGCTGATGGTGTAAGCGTCAAATGATCAAGTATGACATCATTGGTCTGACTGAGACGAGGAGGCATCAATCACATCATGCCGTTTTTGACACTGTAGAAGAACTCTTCCTAGGAACATGCGACGAGAGAGGTGTCATTGGCATCGGTGTCCTTGTCAACACTAATGTGGCCATAAATATTGATTCATTTGAATGCCTAACAAACCATATCCAGACGATTACACTTGAAGAGATGTGGCCCACTGCCAGCAATTTCTATCTTCGTTGTCTACCGCCAATATCCAGATACAAGGAAGATGAAATTGAGAAATTCTACATGGAACTGGAGGAGTTCTATAAAAAGATCACACCTTCTACAAGATCATAGTTGGTGATTTTAATGCCAAGATAGGACCGAGAGGATCAGCTGAAGAAATCCACATTGGGACCCATGGCTTAGAATGGAACTAACAAGGTGAGAGACTATCTGAGTTCATCATGTCCAAAGACCACTAATGGGAACTCACAGTTCCAGAAGGCTGAAGCAAAACGTTGGACATGGGAATCTCCTGGTGGACAGTTCCACAATGAAATTGACCACATCATCTTCAATCAATGATTTTTCCTGACCCATGTCACTGTCATCCCAAAATTCCAAACAGGATAGAACCACCGTCTCCTTCGTGCAAAAATTTTTACTTCACGCAATGGGGAGAAAAGGCTGCAAGGTTTAAGAAGAGAACTCCCAGAATGACCAACAACTGGGAACTCTTTGGCACCATTGCAGCAACATGGGAAGATACTATCATTGATGACATCGATGCAGAATACAACAGACTGGTTCAGCACCTCTATGATTGTGCGAAGAATGCCGAGAGATGGGGCCTGAGTGATAGCACAGCGGGGTAGGGCGTTTGCCTTGCATGCGGCAGGCCCATGCAGTCCCGGGTTAGATCCCCTGTCATCACATATGGTCCCTCGAGCACCGCCAGTAGTAACTCCTGAGTGAAGAGCCAGGAGTAATCCCTGAGCATCACCGGTGTGACCCAAAAGAAGCAAAAAAAAAAAAAAAAAATACTGAGAGAGAAAAACACAAAAGGATGCCTGTCTTCAAAAACTCTCTAGCACATTCTCCAACGTGGCAAGGCACGCAAGCCTCAGGCGACCAAATGTTAACGTCCAAGCTTGCAAAGTAGTGCAGAGAAGCAATAAAGGAAAGAGGAAGAGCAGAAATACTGGAAGAAGCAGCAGAAGCTGGAGAAAGCATTCACAATGCCCACCTTTCCTTCCCCCAACTATAAGACCAAGATGACTGCCCTCCAACGCCCTGATTGATCTATCACATCTTCCAGAAAGGCAATGGAGAAGATTAACCATGACTTCTACTCAGATATCTTTGATAGCCACGTCCACCTGCCCACATACCAAATTCCATAGGATGGATATGTCGTTCCCAACGTTCTCCCTTCTGAAACAGACACGCCATTTCATCGGTAAAGAAGGGAACAGCACCAGGCCCAGACAAAGTCAGACCCGAACACCTGAAGAATCTGCCGTCAGTACTCATCAATACACTGGCTCGGCTCTTCACACGCTACCTATCTGAATGCAAGGTGCCCTCGCAATGGAAAACCAGCAGGACATTTCTACTGTTCAAGAAGGGAGACATTCACGACATTGGCAACTGTCGCCCCATCTGCCTGTTGTCTGTCATCTACAAGCTGTTCACTCTGAGTCATCCTGAAAAGGATTGGCAGAACATTAGATGAAGGACAACCATGCGAGCAAGCTGGCTTCCAAAAAGGATTCAGCACAATCGACCATACCCACATGGTAACCAAGCTCATTGAAGTTTGTAGGGAGTTCAAGATGCCACTCTGTCTCACGTTCATTGATTTACAGAAAGCCTTTGATTCTGTGGAGACTGAAGCAGTCATCGAAGCCCTAGCCAAACAATGCATATCAAACCCAATACATCAAGATCCTTCGTGAGCTGTACTACGGATTCACCACCAGGATCTCACCATTCTACAAGGAAGTGATCATTGATATCAAAAAGGGGTTCGGCAGGGTGATACCATTGCACCAAAACTCTTCAGCGCCACCCTCAAGAACGTCATGCGACAATTAGAATGGGAAGGAATGGGAGTGAAGATAGATGGTCGGCAACTACACCGCCTCCACTTCACTGATAACATCATTCTAATAACACCAAACATTAGCCAAGAGGCACAAATGCTGGCTGACTTTGACTGAGAATGTGGAAAGATAGGTCTACAGCTGAATCTCAACAAAACTATGTTCATGAGAAATGAACTAGTTCCGGGAGGCCCCATTCACTCTCAATGGAACAAACATCTCTGAATGCAGCAGTTATCTGTACCTAGGTCGAGAATTCAACATGATGAACGACCTAAAACCTGAGCTGTGACAGGAGGAAGAGAGCAGCATGGACTGCCTTCAAAAACATCAAAGAAATAGCCAAAAAGACAAAAGAACCTCTGGCTCCTGGGCACATATCTTTGACTCCACCATTCTCCCTGCATTAATAGACGCCTCAGAGACCTGGGCCCTACGAAAGTAGGATGAGAATGCTATTTGGGTCTCCCAAAGAGGAATCAAAAGAGCTATGCTGGGAATATCACGCCTCACTCAAGTGAGAGAAGGAATCCAGAGCTCCGACCTCTGTCACTGTTCCAGAGTCAGGGACGCTGTCTCGTTTGCCAAGGCATCAAAAATCAGATGGGCTGGACATATAATGCGATTTGGAGACGACCGCTGGACTAGAGCCGTTACCAACTGGATCCCACGGAATATTAATATATCACGTGGCCGCCCACCTACAAGATGGTCAGACTCTTCGTCAAGAACCTGAATGAATGGTTTGAGGCTCTTCATATTCCTGAAGCAACCAGATGCCATTGGGCTACACTGGCACGTGATAGGGTCAAATGGAAATATTACTGGCGCCTGCTCGGAGCAAATTGATGAATAATGGGATGTCAAGTGAGCAAGTGATTGAAGAATTTAAAAAAGGAATCAAAAAGATCCTTTTGAGACCCTTTGAGAGGAAATTTGGAGGCTCAAACAAGGACTCAAATGAAAATTTTTTATTTTACTTATTTTGATGGGGTGTTCACACCAGGCGATGCTCAGGGGTTACTCCTAGGTCTTTGCTCAGGAAAATTTTATAAACTGTCTTATCAATTAGAATAATTATTCTGTGAAAGTATAGATTATGTGATTTTCAAAATGCCTTGGACCACCAGTGGCAATATTGTGCTCTTATATTATGCCAGATACTTTATGTAGATTATCTCATTAATCCTCAAAATCCTATAAGCCTGGACTCCTTGTCTTTGTTCTAAACATGAGAAATCAGAGATTAGGTCTATTTGAAAAAGAAAAAAAAAGAATCTTATCCAAACATCAGGGGAAAAGATGGCAGAACTAATGTTGTGTAGGTCTGTCTGCCCTAAAGCTAAATCTCTTCAATTTTCTAATACATCAGAATACCCAATAAGTAAATGAAAAGGACAGGCTATCTAAAGAATTCTCATACAAAATTCACATAAGATCCAATATTTTCCTTCTCAATTCTGTATTATGTGATTTCTTCACTTTGCATGCTTAGAAAAATGTGAAAACATGACAATGAGAGCTTTTAAAGCAACTGAATTGCTATTTATCCAGAAATTATCTGTCTAGAACAAATGCAATTGTATTTACAACTGCCCACTTTTATGCCAAAACTGCTTTTAAGCAGCCAAAAATGCCTTAAGCAGTCACTCTAACTTTATTCATTTAGTGAAATAGGCAGCGAAACACTGAAAAATATTTTTAAAAGATTAAAACTAAGACTAAAAAAGGATACTTCTAAAAATAACATTCACAGAGTTGTCTAGAGACTAAAAAATACTTCCTCAAGGATTATTTCCAAGGAAATATATATCTATAGGTCCTGATTGTTACTATTAAATAGAAAATTAAATAATCAAATCAAACAGACAATTCCAGAGTATTTGGTTCAATCATTATCTTTCCCCCACATTTGTAGCATTTTTCCTGTAAGAAAAAGATTTAAAATACAGTTTTTCCTAAATGTAGCAGACAATACGTTCCATGCCAAACCTTTTCAATCTCTAATCACTATAGGATGTGCTGAGCATGACAACAGGAAGAAACTTTCAAATGCTGCAGGAGAGCAATGAGAGAGAAAATGCACAAATCAGAGTCAAACCCTAATCTAATGATGACTTCAAATTTCAGTGTAGAATTGAATCTGCTTTAGGGCTTGGTAAGTTCAGACTAGGCATTAACATGCCAGAAAGTCAGGGGTGGGCTCAACCTCCTTGGATGATTTTGAAAGTGTAGATCTGTATTCACATAACTAGTGGGTAACTTCACCTTTGGGACATGGGACATGTACATCTTCCATGTGTATGGTGGACAGTTAATAAGCAGTCCTTTTGAGTTATTACTAAATGTAAACTTAATCAGATCATAATGACTAGCAAGACTAGCTTATAGTGTTCAGCCAGAATTCTAAATTTGACTTTTTACTATTGATATATAATTCTTTTCATTTCAACTATTAAGAAGGTTCTATATGATAGAAATATAAATTAGTATAGCATTTTTCTTTCTATGCAGCTTTTCATCTACCCTTCATTTAAAATTTGACAGAGCAATCATTACGGTCATTCCCAGTGTACAGCAACACACTTGCTTAGGGAGATAAAATCACTTGCCCAATTTGACTTTTTAGTAATAGAAGCTGACTCCAAAGTCAGAGCTTATCTATCTCAACTTCTTGCTTCCCATCACCCAGAACTAACTCTGAACAGTGTAAATTATCATCTCAAACCCTAAAGTCAAATATGAAACAAATTATAAAACAAAGTTAACAGGATTGTACAACAAAATTTCTGCAGAACCAGAAGGTGTCAGGCCAGAGCCATAGCACAGCAGGTGGGGCTTCTCCCTTACATGTGACCAACTCATTCAGTCCCTGGCACCAAATATGGTCCACCAGACCCCACCAGGATTGAACCCTGAGCATAAAGCCAGGAATAAATCTTAAGTATCAGCAAGTATGTTCGAAAACAAAAACAAGAATATGTCATGGCTAGACCGCTATGCATTTTTAAAAACGAGTTTACAGGAAATTAATGGAGCTGATTTGATTACAAAAATTGCAAGATTTTCTGTAAAGCCACTGAAATTTGAAATTCTATATTACATGAAATTAACTATAAGAGTGAAATGATAACTGGGAAGAATGAATATGAAAGATTCAAGAGGCAGGGCTGGAGTGATAGTCCAGCGGGTAGTGCATTTGCCTTGCATGCGGCCGGCCCATGCCAGTCTGGGTTCGATCCTTGGCATCCCATATGGTCCCCCGAGCACCGCCAGGAGTAATCCCTGAGTGCAGAGCCAGGAGTAACCCCCTGAGCATTGCTGAGTGTGACCGAAAGCAAAGCAAAAAAAAAAATTCAAGAGGCATAGAAAGCTCAAACATGCCCTTTTAATTTATTTTGTGATGATTTTTCTTTTCAGGGAACACTTGGTTGTATTTAGGGCTTACTCCTGGCTCTGCAACCGAGGATCTTCTCGTGGTGGTTTGAGTTCCATATGTGGTTCCAGGAACCCAGCCCAGATTTGCTATATGCAAGGGAAGTGTCTAACCCTCTGAACTATCTCTCTTTTCCCAAAAGTTTAGTCGTGTTTGAAACATATTAAAACTTCCAGTGACTCAGAGGACAGCGAAGGTTCCAGAAGGTAGATGTAGCACCCAGCAGAACATCATAGGCTAATGTCATCAGTTCAAGCAATGAGATGGTCACATTAGGGAGATGTACTCTAAAGCCCACATCAAAACAAATTATAAGAAGATACAAGATTACACACATGTGTGGCAATGTGTTTATATTGGAACTAAATAAATGGGGGGGAGGATAAGCAGGACTGAATAAAAAAAATAAGAAAACTGGTTACCCTGGTGGGCAGGCCCCAAGCCACTCCTTTCCAGGATAAAGGGCTAGAAATTTGAGAAGGGGACCAAGCCACACCCATCTTCCTCATTCCGCCCTCCTGACACCATCCGACCCAAGCCCAGCAGCCCCCACTCTCCCCACCAGGGGCTTTCCTGCAGCGGGCAGGCCCCGAGCCACTCCTTTCCAAGACAAAGGGCTGGAAGTTTGAGAAGGGGACCAAGCCACACCCAGCTTCTTCGGATCTTCCACTGGACTACCTCCACTCTGAAACCCTGACCCCGGAACCACCCACCCACCGACACTCCAAAATTCAAGACTGCGCAGACACACTAGCATCCACGCAAGTAATATCTATCTACCTGAGATACCACTGAGCATTTGCCCCTACATTCTTTGCTATACATCCCTTACTGCAAAAGTAACTCAGACACCTACTAACTCTATTGACTAGTCACCGAGAACACATATTTTCAACCTACAATAGTCATTATGGTAAAGTAATGCAGAATTCCTTCAAGCTCTATGATTGAAGTCACTAATACAGATGGAGTCAAGCAATAACGATGAACTATATAACCTCTCTGAAATGGAGTTTCGGAAAGAACTGTTAAAGATTCACAAGGAACTCAAAGAAACAATGGAATACAAAATCAATAAAATACAAGAGGACATGAGAGCAGAATGAGTAAATTTCAGACAAAAGTACAAAGAAATGACAGATATTAAAAATGAGGTAAGTGAACTGAAAAACACAGGGGAAGGCCTCCAAAGCAGAGTAATAGCTACTGAAGAAAGAAATAGTGATCGCGAAGACGAGGTTCAGAGATTCTGAAGACAACATCAGAAAATGGGAAAAAAGATTCACAATCAATGAACAGACTACCAGAAAAAAAATCAGGATCAAGCCAAAAGGTACAATATACGCATCGTGGAGTTCCAGAAGGGCAAGAAGAAAACCCTGATGAAGAAGAAACTGTCAAAGCCATCATCGCTGAGAAGTTCCCTGAACTGAAGAAAGCATGCTCCCAGATACAGGAGGCCCGTAGGATACCAGCTAAAAGAAAACCCAATAAGAATACTCCAAGACACATCCTTATTAAAATGACAAAAACGATAGACAGAGATAGAATACTGAAAGCAGCAAGATCAAAGAAGGAAATCACATACAAAGGAGCATCCCTGAGATTTATGGCAGACTTCTCAAATGAAACACTCCAAGCCCGAAAACAATGGTGGAATATTGTGAAAAGACTCAATGAACTTCAGGCTTCACCAAGAATTCTTTAACCAGCTAGACTTACTTTCAGATGTGAAGGAAAGATACACAACTTTATGGATAAACAACTCAGGAAATTCATAGACTCAAAACCAACTTTAAAAAGGATTGAAGGGTCTATTGTAAATAAGACAACCCAAAAACACAAGTTTAAACAGAAAGATGGCACATAATTCAATGACAATAATATCTCTCAATGTCAACAGTCTAAATGCAACAATTAAGAGACACAGGGTGGCAAAATGGATTAAAAACTGAGTCCAACATTCTGCTGCCTGCAAGAAACACATCTGAATAATCAGAGAAAAAACAAACTCAAAGTCAAAGGCTGGAAGACCATTCTCCATGCAAACAACTCCTCCAAAAAGGCGGGTGTGGCCATACTCATATCTGACAATACAGACTTCAGTCTGAAAAAGGTTAAAAAGGGACAATAAAGGCAGTTTCTTAATAATTAAACGGTAGGTATACCAGGAAGAAATCACACTACTAAACATATATGCGCCAAACGAGGGGCCAGCAAAATACTTAAAATGACTATTAATAGACCTCAAAGAAGACATTAACAGTAGCACAATAATAGTCAGAGACTTCAACACTGCCTTACCAACTATGGATAGATCGACGAGGCTGAAACTCACCAGGGAAATACTGGACCTAAAGGAAGAAATGGAAGAAAGAGATCTGGTTGATATATACAGGGCTTTTCATCCCAAAAAGCTGAAGACACATTTTTTTCAGTGCACATGGAACATTCTCCAAGATAGACCATATACTGAGCAACAAAGCATACCTCAACAAAATAAAAAGATAGAAATTGCGTCAACTATCTTTTCATACCATGATGCACTGAAAATAGTAGTCAACAATACACAGAAGCAGGGAGTCAAATCAAACACCTGGAAACTGAACAGCTCACTGCTGAACAACAAATGGGTCATAGAAGAAATCAAACAGGAAATCCAAAGATTCCTAGAAACAAATGGCAATGAAGACACCAACTATCAGAACTTGTGGGACACAGCAAAAGGTTAACACAGGTTAAGAGGAAAGTTCATAGCACTGAAAGCATTCATAAGGAAAGAAAAAAGGACCCACATAAATAACCTGAGTTCACAGCTGAAAGTATTAGAAAAGACCAACAAAAGAAGCCCAACCCAGGCAGAAGGAAGGAAATAATAAAACTTAGGGAGGAAATCAACGAGCTGGAAATCAAAAAAAAAAAATCCGAAAGAGTAATGAAACCAAGAGCTGGTTTTTTGAAAAATTAAACAAGATCGACAAGCCACTGGCAAGACTTGTAAGGACAGGGAAAGAGAGAACCCAAATAAACAGAATCAGAAATGAAAATAATGACATCACAACAGAAAAGGCAGAAATCCAAAAGATTATCAAAGATTACTTTGAGAACCTGTATGCCACTGCTTCAAGAAATAAAAGAGGACACGGGAAATGGAAACACATTCCCTGCTCATGGATGGGGAGAATTAACATTGTCAAGATGGTAATACTCCCTAGAGCTTTGTACAGATTCAATGCGGTTCCTATAAGGATACCCATGACATTCTTTAAGGAAATTGAACAAACACTCTTGAAATTCATATGGAATAATAAACCCCCACGGATAGCTAAAGCAATCCTTGGGAAGAAGAAGATGGGAGGCATCACCTTTCCCAACCTCAAACTGTACTACAAAGCAGCAGTAATTAAAACAGCGTGGTACTGGAATAAAAACAGACCTGTGGATTTATGGAATAGAGTTGAATATCCTGACACTCACCCTCAAAGACATGATCAGTTAATATTTGATAAAGGTACAAAGAGTCCAAACTGGAGTAAGGAAAGCCTCTTCAACAAGTGGTGCTGGGAAAACTGGACAGCTACATGTAAAAAAATGAATTTGGACCTGTGTCTAACACCTTGCACAAAAATCAGATCAAAATGGATTAAAGATCTCGATATCAGACCTGAATTCATAAAGTATGTTGAAGAAAATATAGGAAAAATCCTCCACGACATTGAGGCTAAATACATCTTCAAAGGTAAAACACCATTAACAAAGCAACTAGAAGGAAAGATAAACATATGGGACTACATGAAACTAAATAGCTTGTGCATCTCCAAAGAAACTGTGACCAAGATAGAAAAGACAGTCCACAGAATGGGAAAGAATATTCACCCAATACCCATCTGTTAAGAGGTTAATATCCAGAATATATCAGGCACTGGTACAGCTATATAAGAAGAAAACAGCCAACCGCATAAAAACGGGGAGATGAGATGAACAGAAACTTGGACAAGGAAGAAATTCGAATGGCCAAAAGGCATATGAAAAAACGCTCATCATCACTAATCATCAGAGAGATGCAAATCAAAACAACAATGAGATAGCACCTCACACCACAGAGTCTGGCCAATATTCAAAAGGGTAAAAAGCAACAAGTGGATGTGGGGGAAAAGAGGACTCTCATACATTGTTGGTGGGAATGTCGACTTGTACAACCTTTCTGGGAAAACAATATGGACATTCCTCCAAAGACTAGAAATTGAGCTCCCTTTTGAGCCAGCCATACCACTCCTGGGAATATACCCTGGGAGGCCAAAAACACACAGCGGAAACACAATCTGCACTTTCATTTTCATAGCAGCACTATTCACAATAGTCAGAACCTGGAAACAACCAGTATGCTCAAGAACTGATGACTGGATAAAGAAACTGTGGTACATCTACACAATGGAATACTATGCAGCTGTTAGGAAAAATGAAGTTATGAAATTTGCCTATAAATGGATGGACATGGATGTTGGAGGACAGATTTAGCTATTCTGGGAGTTTTTGTTGTTTTGCCCATTCCCAGCTTAATCTACTTAAGTCAAGGTTCATTCTAATGAGATTTCTCTTCTATGTAAACACTGCTAGAGGGTGTGGCAGTTACAGAAGTCACCTTGATTGAATAACTTCTGACTTATACATCTACTAAGACTTCTATGTTTTCTAGATTGGGCACAGCTCCTCTTTATACCCACTGCACCCAGTGTGGGACAGTTAGAATTTACCAGGAGACTACCACCCTGGCTACGTTGAGACTATAGGAAGACTATAGGAAGGATCATACTAGTTTGCTCTAAGCAGGCGAGAGTGACCCTTTCAGTACACGAGAACAAGATGCTCAGAATCACCCTGGTGCAGATAATAATAAGGACCTTGTGGGTACCATCTAGATTACATGAAGCTCATGAAGTTAAGATGTATTACTTTATATCAGCCCTCTCTCTCTCCAGTGTTTTACATAAGACATAATCTCCCTTAGTCCTTGGCATAACCTTTGTTTATACCTGCAATAGGGTGTGGTACTACACTCTGTTTAGGGTTCTTTGTTGACATGACAACCTCCTGATCGGATTACTTTGGTATATATAAGGGCTAACTCAAGGCCCCTTCACCTTTTGCCTTTTGGTTCCTCAGCCTTCAGCTTTTGGCTCCTGCGGCTTTTGGCTTTTGGCTTTTGGCCTTTTGCTCTTTGGCCTTTTACTCCTTCTTCTGCGTAGGACTCAGCTCGGGTGAGATCCCTCTCTCTCTCTTTGGTGGGAGACTTAGGCTCTTTAGTATGGTCTAAGTTTGGACCAGAGCTAGAGTTTGTTCATTATATTGGATTGCTGTGGAAGAGCTTTTGTACTATTAAAAGCCATTTTTGGAACTGCACCGGATTAGTGAGTTTTCATCTGTTCTCCGGCGTCCTCGGAGGTAGAAGACAACCTCTGTCCTGACACTGTCGGGGACCCGGCGGGAGTTCCCCGACACATGGAAAGGATCATTTTGAGTGAAATTAGTCAGAAGGAAAGAGAGAGACACAGAATGACTGCATTTATTTACATGACATAAATATATCAGGTGGTCTTACCAAAAAGTGGAAATTACCGCAAATGTGAGGGGATCAGAGGTTAGGTAAGATAGAGAAGGGAACATATGTGAGTAAATGTCAAAAGGGCTGATAGCAACATAGAACTGAGCATTAAATACAGGCAAAAAATGCACATGATGGCTTCCAAGGGCATGTAGTGGAACCCACAATGTGTAGAGAAGAAAGGGAGAGAGAGGGAGAGAGAAAAGAGATAAAGAATCTGCCATTCATGCAGGCTATGGGAGGGGGAGGGAATTGGGGACATTGGTGGTGGGAAATGGGCATTGGTGGAGGCGGGTGCTGGTACACTATGTGACCGAAACCTCCAAACATGAACAATGTTGTAATTATATATCTCATGGTGGTATAATAAAATGGTTAATTAAAAAAGAATAAGAAAACTCTTACAAAGCAGAGTACATAAAGTTAAACTAATTCAAGAAGTAAAGAGGAAAATACTACTGATGATGATTGGAAAAACAAAGTTCCATAGTTAACCACCGAAGAGAGTATTGGCCAGCAGTCAGATCCTAACATGACCTAACATGAGTTTGGAAAAACAATAAAATTTTAGAGTTTCATCTGTTTAAATTAGAAAGATTAAATAAAGTCAATTAAATAACAGCTTTCATGAAGAATATTACATATAATCTCCTGTACTGTGGAACTTTTTGAGAAACTCAGATAGTAGAAAAGCCTAGATAATGATGTAAATGCCAACACTATCAGCTTCTAGGTAAATTAGCAAAGAGAGCTGCAAGAAACCCAGATTCCTCAAGAGACTGAAGTAGGAAAGAATTGCTGCAACAATTTTTTTGGTCTTGTCAGTAGATATTTTCTTCAACAATTTAGAGAATTAAAATAAATTCAACTTCTAAATCTTTAAATTTTGAGAAGAAATTTCTAAATTCAAAGCACGGAGAGAATGATATTCCAAAGTTTTCATACTCTCTTAGTTAGCTTTGTATTTGAACAAAATTATGCTTTCTTTCCCCCTTTGATGGAAAGTTATGACATTATAGAAGCATTTTTATAGGGTCAGAGGAGGGCAGGGATTGGAAATAGAAGCCAGACATGCCCTACACTGCCAGGGCTTACTCCTGACTCTGTTCTCAAGAATCACCCTAACAATACTCGTGTGGGAGAAATGAGTGCCAAGAATCAAACTAGGGTTGATTATAAGGCAAGCACCTATCCACAGTACTATCTTTCTGGCCCTACATTTTGGTCATTTCTACCACACATTTAGATAGTCAGGCTCACTCAATAACCGTGTCATATAAGTAGTGAATGGGGCTGACAAACACACATATCTAGCCACAGAGAAATTGTAAATTGTCAAAACAAAAATCAATCTCAAAAAATTATAACTACTGCCACTTGTATGCATATATTAATACTTGATATATATTCTAATACAAGGGTTTGTTCTTTAAGAGTCGAATAATTTCAAGTAAGTGATCTTGGTAAAAGTCTAAGAAATGAATAATGCAACATATTGGGCAAAATATGACAAAATCTCCTGGGAAAATGTCATCAAATTACCGTTCCCCTCAAGTCTTTCTGACCTAAATGATTCGACCTTAACCTAAGATTCTTAAATATTCAAATAGGAAAATTAATTAATGGCATGAATTACAACTGAGGAGCTAGACAGTGCTTCTGCATAAACACCTTAAAGATTTGCTTTCAAGGAGGTGAAATGGACCCACATTTCCCTAATCCTCTTCCCAAGTATAACTAAAATCCCTCTAGCAGATATAAAACTAACATAAAAAAATTAAAGGAAGCAGACTGACTGGAAAACCTGAAACCCAGGAAACAACACAACAGTAAACTGAGTTTTCTATTTCCCTCTTGTTTCATCCTTGGAGTTAAAGAAACTGCAACCCCAAAATAACAGGAATTTCAGATTTAAAACCAAATAGCCTGAACAACATAAACATAACAACATAACATAAACATAGACATAGTTATAAGCAGAAAAAGAAACCTATTATATCTACTCAGAGGATGAGACAGAGAGAGATTCTAGTTAGTTTTAAGACTTTTGTGTACTACTCAACTCTAGGAAAACACAACAGAAAAGAAAACCATAAAACTTCACTGCCCATAAAGACCAAGTGGTTAGCCTCAACTTTCACCTTCTCCAGGCCATCACAATGCATTCCAATCAGCACCAACTCCTGTCTTTCCCTCAGGATGGTGTCAGCAAACTCTTAAACTTTCATTCCCATCCAAGCAGTAAGAAGCCTTCCTTTCTTCTGCATCAACAAAGGCAATCTTATAAAGAAGCAAAATCCTACCACTGTCATAACAAGGAGCACCCTTGGATGAGTATTCACAACAGTCTAACAGAGAACCTAAACTTCTCTCTCACCTGGCAATAATGAGATAATGTGCCCTCCCAACCTCCGGACCCATTTTTCTATAATGTCTCAGAAGAAATACAGTGACTTAAGATATAAACATAAAAGTTTTTGTTGACAAACAATCATGGCAATAATCAATATATCTATAAATGATAAAAAAGAATGTTGAAAAATGTATTGAAGAAAAGTTAATTATCTGAAAAATATTGGAATTAGTTACTGAAGTTAAAATAGGTCTTAAGTGTGTCTGAAACTAATGACAATTTAAACAAGTAATTTTTTTAAACTATAGCAAAACTATTCCCAAGAACCAGGAGCCAAAATATTAAAACAAACCAATGTGACAGGAAGAAAGCAATAAGAATAAAAAAGAAATAGAACTATATCAAATTATAAAGGCTTAACATGGTAAAAGAAACTCATGCTAAAATAATAAAACAGCAACTTACTGAACGGAGAAAATATTTGCAAATTTATAAATTTGATAAAGGGTAAATGTACAAGATATACAAACTTCTCACAAAATTCAATATTGCCCCCAAACAGGAAAAGGAGATTAATAGACACTTTCTTGAAGAAGACATATCTATGGCAATCACTTGATCATTGATCACTTGAATCCCGTTATTCATCGATTTGCTCGAGCAGGCGCCAGTAACATTTCCATTGGACCCTATCACGTGCCAATGTAGTCCAATGGCATCTGGTTGATTCAGGAATATGAAGAGCCTCAAACCGTTCCTTCATGGTCTTGACAAGGAAGTCTGACCATCTTGTAGGTGGGTGGCCAGGTGATCTTTTGACATCCCATGGGATCTAGTCGGTAATCGACTCTAGTCCAGCGGTTGTCTCAAATTCGCATTACATGTCCAGCCCATCGATTTTTTGATGCCTTGGCAAACGAGACAGCGTCCCTATTCTGGAATAGCAACGGAGGTCAGAACTCCGGATGCCTTCTCTCACTTGAGTGAGGCGTGATATTCCAAGCATAGCTCTTTTGATTCCTCTCTGGGAGACCCGAATAGAATTTTCATCCTGCTTTCGTAGGGCCCAGATCTCTGAGGCGTATGTTAATGCAGGGCGAATGGTGGAGTCAAAGAGATGTGCCCAGAGCCGGAGGGTCTTTGTCCTTTTAGCTATTTCTTCGATGCCTTTGAAGGCATTCCATGCCGCTCTCTTCCTCCTGTGCAGCTCAGGTTTTAGGTCATTCATCATGTTGACTTCTAGACCTAGGTACACATAACTGCTGCATTCAGAGATGTTTTTCCATTGAGAGTGAATGGGGACCTCTGGAACTAGTTTATTTTTCATAAACATAGTTTTCTTTAGATTCAGCTGTAGACCTATCTTTCCACATTCTCGGTCAAAGTCAGCCAGCATTTGTGCCACTTGGCTAATGTTTGGTGTTATTAGAATGATGTCATCAGCGAAGCGGAGGTGGTGTAGTTGCTGACCATCTATTTTTCACTCCCATTCCTTCCCATTCTAATTGTCGCTGATGTTCTCAAGTGTGGTGCTGAAGAGTTTTGGTGAAATGGTATCACCCTGTTGAACCCCTCTTTTGACATCAATGATCACTTCTTTGTAGAATGGTGAGATCCTGGTGGTGAATCCGTAATACAGCTCACGAAGGATCTTGATGTATTGGGTTTGAACACCCTGTTTGGCTAGGGGCTTCGATGACTGCTTCAGTCTCCACAGAATCAAAGACTTTCTGTAAATCAATAAACGTGAGACAGAGCGGCATCTTGTACTCCCTACAAACCTCAATGAGCTTGGTTACTGTGTGGATATGGTCGATTGTGCTGAATCCTTTCGGAAGTCAGCTTGCTCCCATGGTTGTCCTTCATCTAATGTTCTGCCAATCCTGTTCAGGATGACTCATGTAAACAGCTTATAGATGAGCGACAACAGGCAGATGGGGCAATAGTTGCCGATGTCGTGAATGTCTCCCTTCTTGAACAGTAGAACTGTTCTGCTGGTTTTCCATTGGGAGTGCACCTTGCATTTGGACAGGTAGCATGTGAAGAGCCGAGCTAGTGTATTGATGAGTACCGATGGCAGATTCTTCAGGTGTTCTGGTCTGACTTTGTCTGGGCCTGGTGCTGTTCCCTTCTTTACCGACAAAATGGCATGTTGGATTTCAGAAGGGAGAACGTTGGAAAAAGCCTCATCATCAAGTTTTATGAAAGAAATGCAGATCAAAATGACAGTGAAATACCATCTCAACCGAGAAACTACATTTATCAAAAGAGGTCATTAAACAATTTATGTTGGTGGGGAAGTGGTAAAAAAGGAGTTTCATTCACTGTTGAGGAGAATGTTGCTTGACTCAGCCTCTATGGTAAACGTAAAGGAAACTTCTCATAAGAGTAATCAACAGTTCTCACCCTATGGTACATACCCCAAGAGTACAAAAACATTAACCAAAACAAAAATACACATCTATGTTCATACCAGTGCTAAGTATAACAACTGCAACAACTGGCCAAATATCCTATGAAATATGAATGGATAAAGAAGCTGTGGGATACACACACAGAGTGTATATATATATATATATATATGTAGCAAGTCATGCCTTGCTACAGTATGGGGTGGAAAAAAAACAGAGCTAGAAGGTAAAATATGTCAGAGGGACAGATTTCAGATTATCTCACTCATGTTTGAGTCTGAAGGGAAAAAAGCAAGGGAATAGACATAGACGATATCTAATGATAACAATGAGACGACCTCCCACTCCAAGAGGACCTCCATTTTCCACATCCGGACTTCCTCCTCATCAGAACTCCACCCAGCAGACCAGCCTATCACAGCCCGGCTCATCGAGATCCACCCTGCTGCAGTCTTTTTAATCCGGCCCAGGTATGCTGATTCAGAGACAGACATGGGGCAGAGCTGCTACTACTGGCTCTCACTGTGCCCAGCCACTCATGAGGTGCCCGGGAGGGATGGCAGGTTCTAGTCCTGGCCCTCCACCCCAGCAGAGCCTCGCAACAAGCCAGACGACCCCCACTCCATGAGGACCTCCATTTTCCACATCCGGACTTCCCTCTCATCACAACTCCACCCAGCAGAACAGCCTATCACAGCCCGGCTCATGCAGCCACTTGTGGCCTGGCAGTTAATCAATAAATGCTGGATTTTGAGATGACTACAAGAGTATGCTACCCACGGCAGAGCCTGGCAAGCTACCTGTGTCGTATTTGATATGCCAGATACCAGTAACAATTATAGACCTCATTCCAAATGACCTGATGGAATGGTTTGAGGCTCTTTATGTTCCTGGAGCAAACAGGTGCCCTTGGGCTCTACTTGCATGAGACAGGTCATATGGAGATGTTACTGGTGCCCGCTCGAGGAAATCAAAGATGAGCGGGAAGACAGTGACAGTGACATATATACATATATACATGTATGTATACACTATGTAGCTATAAGAAAGGTTAAGTCATTCCATGCTACAGTATGGGTGGAAAAAAAACAGAGATAGAAGGTAAAATATGTCAGAGGGACAGATTTCAGATTATCTCACTCATGTTTGAGTCTGAAGGAAAAAACAAGGGAATAGATGATATCTAATGATAACAAACCCTTGAACCTTAATGAAAGGACTAAGGTTACCATTCAAGGAGGTCGTGCTCACTGTGTGGAAGGAAGAGACCAACTGGAAGAGGCACTGAGGATTTTTTAGCCTGAAACATGAATACTTACACTTTTAGTTGTAATCATGTTGCCTCAACTGCCATTAAAAGCAACAACAAAAATAAATAAACTATAGCAAAGAAATAATAGATGTAAGGGAAGAGCCTAATGGAAATTTTATAATTGAAGATTATAATCACAATACAAAAGAAAAATAATAAAAAGAAGTGCTGAAGTGAGGATAGAGGAAAGAAGCAATGAACTAAAGCATGGGTTAATAAAACTTATCCATTCTAAACAATAGAACAAATATGCTTCAGAAACAGTGAAGCGAATCCTTGAGGACCCAAAGAACCAGTATTATTATCAGATTCCCAAAAGAAGAAAAAGAAATCAGAAATTAAAAAGTACTTGAAATAGTGGCAAAAAGTATCTCAAATTTGGCAAGAGACATGTTAAGTCAAGAGATCGAGAATATTGAACTCAAGGTATTGAACATCAAACAAGTAAAAGTCCAAGAAATCCACACAAAGTCACAGCACAGAAAAGCTTTTGACATTAAAAACAAAGAAAACCCTTATGGGGCCTAGCAGGTGGCTGAGTGTTTGAAACCACTTTCTGTACAAGCTTAATGCCAAGAATTGAGACCCTGGAGTCAAGCTGAGGTGATGCCGACAGCTATGCAGTTTGCACGCCCAGAGAGAAAGGGCTAGAGTAGTTTAAGCGCAAGCGTGAGGCTGTGAACTCAACTCTAAGTGCCAGCACATGCTCTGAGAAGATCCTGCCAGAGTCACTGTCTGTGGATCCTTGGCAAATTTGGAGTCATAGGAGAGAGAAACTGAGTATAACCTAGAAAAGAAAACAGCTGGAATCTCAGAGTTTTCAACAAATTCCCTAGAGATCAGAAGGAAATGATAAACAATTTTCATATATTGAAAGAAAAGAACTATGAACTCAGGATCCTGAATCAAGCAAAATTGCAAACATTCTTCCATGACTGGTAACTAAGAGAAATCTGTTGGCAACCAACCTGCTTTTTGTTGGTTTGTTTTTGGACCAAACCTAGCTCAAGAGATTACTCTTTGGAAGTCTTGGGATACCATATAGGTGTCAGGGATTGAACCTAGGTGATGTTATAAGCAAGGATAAACCCTCTCTACTGTAGATTTCCCTGTACTGATAAGCCTTCTCTTGTACTGATAAGCCTTCCCTAGTGGTAAGCCTTGTACTGCTAAGCCTTCTCTACTGTAGGTTTGCCTGGTCCCAGCAAATCTACTTTTTTTTTTTGCTTTTTTGGCCTTGCAAGCAAGGGGTTGTGAATTCGATTCTGAGCATGACCCAAGTGTGACCCAGCACTGGTGTTGCGATCCCCATACCACTGAAGTGTATGGTTTCCAGAGGCAGCAACAACAAAGGAAAAGGAAAAGCTAAAAGGTAAATAAGATGATCCTTGTTTTTCTTTGTTTTGTTTTTTTTAAGAAAGAGCACTAAGAAAATTACTCTAAAATGGAAGAAAATAGAAAACAGAGAAAGGAGTGCATGTAGGAGACGGGGTGGGGGAGTCTGGAATATTGGTGCCTAGAGAGAGTAACCCCCAGTGTAGAAGTTAGTGCCCAAGAGGGCTATTGCCAGACCTGGAAAGTATTTTTCTGCTAGATTTTAGAACACTTTGGCCTCCTGACTTCTTTTTCTTCCCATTTTCTCACTTTTTGAATGGAAATATTTTACTGCTGAGGTTATATACTCCATGATAACATTTTGGGAGCAGGTAACTTTGCTTTCCAGTTCCCAAAATCAACATATGGAGAGGAACATGGTCACAGAGTAAACAATACCATCTATACCTGATTGAAATTACTGATTATGAAAAGAATAAAAATAATTGCATAAAGTGCAAAATAAAGTGCACTTCTATCACAATGAAATCAAATTGGAAATTAGAAACAATGTAGCAGGAAAATGATGAAACACTTAGGAACCGATAAAATTGAAAGTTTTAAAGAACTTTAAAATTGGAGTTTTAAAGAACTATTAAAAACTGCAGTGAAGTGAATGAAAATATAAATAACATTAAAGTTTATGGGGTACTGGTAAAGCTGTACTGACATATTTTTTAAATAAATGCATAGATTAGAAAGCAGAGCTCACAGCAGCTATCTAAACCACCATATCAAGAACCTAAAAAAAATCGTAATGTAAACCAAAATTCAAGATATAGACAAAAATAAACTCAATATAAAAGTAATTAAGCACAAAATCCAAATAGAGTTTATAAAGTGAACTAAGGCTAACTCAATGTTTTGTAGTAATGATCTCCTTTTTACCAAAAGTTATGAATTTATAGACTGTTGCAGGACTCCTAAGGGCCGCTGCATCTGCTCTGAATTGCCTCCTGCAAATCACTTCGTAGATAAGGGGGTAGTCTAATGTGGCAGTTTATCCGACCATGTATGCTGTACTAGCTGGTATAAATATTCTCCCATGCTACACAATCATCGTGGGACTGGCTAGATTTTACCAGCATATTAGCCTGGCCACGTAGGACACCTAAGTAATTAGACCAGAGAGAAATGCTGTTTGCTTCCAAGCAAACAAGCATGGCTCCCTGATATACTCAAAGGCAACTAAAATATAAAACTACAATGAAGTAGAGGAGACTTGTGAAGGCTTGGAGAAATATTTAACTGGCATTGGTGTTGGTCTTTGGTACAGAGACATGCCATCTCAGAAACCCCTTCTCTACACTACAAAGGCATTCCCAGGCAGATCTTGGCTCAAAACATTAGCATACTAAAGGGCCTAGGTGAGGTGCAGGGAGGGATTACCTAAGGGCATTGGACCCTCCCTGCTTTCCATAACAGTGGGAGGAAGGTCTGAGCTGCAGGGGTATAAACTAGCCGGTTTTCACTCGTGCTTCTTTGTGGGCTCTTGCTAGCTGTGAGCGCTCACCCTTGGAAGTCTTCTCCCTTTAAAAAGCCTTTACACGTGGTGGTCGCCATCTTGGCCTACACGTGGCTGGGGTTCTAGCCTGGAATCCTAAGCACCGGGCTTTTCCTTTTGCTGATTTGTATGCCTGAACCTGTGATAAGTAAAGCCTTTTAAAACTGCATCGGATTCCTGAGTTTTCATCCATTCCTCGCCAGCTTCGGAGGTAGAAGGGAACTCGCTTCCCGGCACTGTCGGGGACCCGGCGGAGCGCCCGACAATAGACCAAAAGTAAAAGCAGATCTTGACAGAATTTATGTACTTAGCACTTATATAACTAACTCAAAATATATCACAGACAAATAAAACAACTATAAAATATCCAGAAAATATATGAGAAATGTCTAGGATTTAGTACTAGGCAGTACCAAATATTTGGTGCTCTCAACACCAAAAAAGATAAACTTGACAGGTTCAACTTCAAAATGAAAAACACTGGTTCTGTAAAAGACTATGGAAAGCAAAAAGAAAAGACAAGGCTATAGACTGGAGGGAAATACATGCAAATCACATATCTGACAAGAGACTATCATATTAAAAAAGTACAGTGACTTCTCAAAACTCAACAGAATGAAGAGCATTTTTTCATATGCCTTTGGTCATTTGAATTTCTTCTTTGATGAAGTTTCTGTTCATTTCTTCTCCCCATTTTTGGTGGGATTGGCTGTTTTCTTCTTGGAAAGTCCTTTCAGTGCCTAATGTATATCATCACACACCATAGAAACTGATACACATCCAAAAGAGCAAGAGCAACCAGTGCTAGCGTGGATGCAGGGAGAAAAAGACTCTCACCCATTGTTGGTCGGGATGTTGACAGGCACAGCCTTTATGGAAAACAATATAGACATTCCTTCAAAACCTAGAAATTGAGCTCCCATTTGACCCAACAATACCACTCCTGGGAATATACCCTGAGAGCCCAAGAACACACAGCAGAACACTATCTTCACTTCTATGTTCATATCAGCACTGTTACAGAATCTATAAGCAACCTGAGTGCCCGAGAAGGAATGACTGGATAATGAAACTATGGTACCTACACAATGGAATACTATGCAGCTGTTAGGAAAAACAAAGTTATGAAATTTGCCTATAAATGGATAGATATGGAGAGAATCATGCTGAGTGAAATTAGTCAGAAGGAAAAGGATAGGTATAGAATAACTGCATTCGTTTGCAGGATATAAAAATGTATGATACCACTATGAAAGGCCAGGCAAAATATGGTCCAGGAGGATTGTTGCTGGTTAGAATTTAGTAAAAGTGTGTGGGAGTCAGAGGTTAGGTAAAATAAAGAAGAGATCAGTGTGATGATAATTCTTGGAAAGGGTAATACCAGACTAGAACTGAGCATTGAACATAGGCAAAGGAATATACACTATAACCCATAAATGTATATATTGCAAATCACAATGTGTAAGAAAAGGGAGAGAAAAAGAGGAGAGAGAGAAAGAGAGAGAGAGAGAGAAAAAAGTGCCTGTCACAGAGGCAGGCTGGGAGAGGGGAGAGGGAATCTGGGGACATTGGTGGTGGAAGGATGGGTTCTAGAACACTCTGTGATTTAAACCCAATCATGAACAGCTCTGTAATTTGATATCTTTTGGTGTTATAACAAAATAAAATAGATTTAAAAATAAAATAAAATGTAATTCAACTTAAAAAAACTCAACAGTAAAAATAAGTAAAAAGTAAAAATAAGTAAAAATAATTTAAAGACAGTTTACAAGATATAGAGACCATAAACTTTATTGTTTGTTTTTGGGTCACACCCAGCTGTGCTCTGTACTTACTACTGGCTCTTGACACAGGGTTCACACCTGGTAGAGCTCAGGGGACCAAACAGGGAGCAGGGATTGAACCTAGGTTGGCTGTGTACAAGGCAAGTGCCTCTTCCCATTAAACAATCTCTCCAGTCTCACCTCATTATTTTTAGAAATGTTCCACATAGTAAATGGTATAGGAAATGGAATGCAAATAACAAGGCAATACAGCTACAAAACTCTTAAAATGGCTAAAATTTGAAATACTGGCAACACTAGATACTAAAAAAGAATGTGAAGCATCAGGAATTCTCATTCAAGGGGCTGGAGCAATGGCACAGTGCGGAGGATGTTTGCCTTGCACATGACCAACCAGGGTTTGATCCGCAGCATCCAATATCGTCCCTGAGCACCGCCATGAGTAACTCCTGAGTGCAGAGCCAGGAATAACTCCTGAGCATCGCCAGGTGTGACCCAAAAAGTAAAAAAAAAAAAAGGGAATTCTCATTCATGACCTAGAACAATGTCACGTGTACAGCCACTTAGAAGACAATTTGATGTTTTCAAAAAACTAAACAAGCTCTTACTATATGATCCAGAAATTGTGTTTCTTGGTATTGCCTCCCTCTCCCCACCCCTACCATATACAAACTAGCATTTAACAAATCAAAAACATCCATCTGAAAGCTTGGCTGCTGATGCTTACTAAATAAAAAACTAATTCGAATGGAAGAATCCTATAGAAGTACATTTCTTAAAGGTTAAGAGTCTTAATCTCTTTTTCAGAGTGTCATTCACTCAGATATGAATGGCCTTTAGAAATCTACATTTAACACATTCTCCCAAATGATTTTTCTACAATGGTCCATAGATCAGTGGACAGTGAGATAGATCACATCAGATCAGATAGAATATAGACCTCTAATCAAATGTCTTTCTATAAGTGAACTTGATTTCATTATCTGAAAGAAAGTCGGGCCACTAAGAATCAGAATTTCTGTCCAGTTCTACTTTATCACCAATCAGATTCTTTTTCAATCTCCATACCTTATAACAAAGGGGCTTCTCCACAGAACATTGTTTTTAATGTAGCAGTCCAGCTAAAGGAATTGGATCTTACAGGCATTGACTGAACAATGAATGCATTGGAAATGCCTGTGGCTTATTAAGTTATGAAACTGCAAAACTTAATCAATAGTCTCCTTTTGAATAAAATGTTACAGAAAATAATTTAGTGAAAAATACAGACCAGATAACATGACAAAAAAGCAATATCACCACTCCCCAGATCTCTGTGATATTTACTTGCCTCTCAGAAGAAAAAAAAAACTTTGCATCTTTCATAAAGTGAATTTCCCTTTCAGACCTGGGTAATGAATAGAGTGCCTCGAGTATGACCATGTAAGCATTTAGATGTGATTAGAAGCAGACTGCTTTATGAGACAGGATGCCAGTCTGAACTAGAGAAACAAGATCTATGTATAATAATATAACTTTTATCAGTTACACAATGCTTAAACTGCTTACCTTTTGCTTGGGCTTAATTCTTCCTAGAATTATCAGATTGAGGTCACAGTTTTAAATTAAATATAACTTCTGCATATTACTGAGAATTAAATTTTCTCCACCAGATCTAATGATCAAATCTGAGTTTTTATACCACTATTCAAAGGGAAATGTAATGATTAAAATGTAATGATTAAGGGAAGGAAAATGACCAGATTAAGTAATGGATTCATAAAAATTTGTTTAATTATTTTAAAAAAAAAGAGTTCTAGGATAATTTACATTAGGGAATAGTTTGTAAGTTTCTCTTATAAAATTATAAAATATAATATTTTATATTTATATTTATATATTTTATATTTATATTTTATATAATATATAAAATACATTTTATACATATATGTATATAACATACATATATATGTATATTAATAATATACATATATTTATATATTATATTTTATATATTTTATATTATATATTTTTATATTTTACATTTATATTTATATTTTATATTTATATTTTCTACAATATAAAAATTTTTCTCCTATAAAATTATAAGCATAATTCTAGAAAAGCATGAGCCATCTAGCAAGAAAAATATATCTTGATAATTCAGTATATTTGAAAGGAATGAGGTAAGATTAAAAAAGAAGTTACCAAGTTACCAACAATTAGTAGAACACTGGTATATACTTATATCCCATGGTTGAATGGAGTCATTCTATATCTATCCTTTTCCTTTTGACTGATTTCACTAAGCATAATGATCTCTATGTCCATCCATTTGTAAGCAAATTTCATAATTTAGTTTTTCCTGACAGCTGCATAGTATTCCATTGTGTAGATGCATGGCAAGCCACAATGTGTAAGAGAAGGGAGAGAAAGAGAGAGAGAAAGAAAGAGAGAGAAGAAGGGAAAGTGCCTATTGTAGAGCGAGCCTGGGCGAAGGGGCTAGGGAATCCACGGGCATTGGTGGTGGGAAGTGTGCACTGGTGGAGGGATGGGTGTTGCATCATTGTATGACTAAAACTCTATCATAAACAGCTTTGTAAATGTCTCTCTTATGCTGTTATAATAAAAAAAAAATATTTATTAATTAAATAAGGAAATTTCTAAAAGAAAGAAGTATTCATCTTTGACATCCTTGTAATCACAAGTTGAAAGAAAGCTGAGGTGAAATAAGTTATTACAAATGACATGTATCAAAATCATATAAGGAACAATTTACATCATAGATCTAAAATTTCTAAAATATGTACTGTAAATGTGAATTTTGGGAATTGGGGAGTGTGTTTACTCCCATTGGTCAGGTTGTAAATATTATGAAAAGAACAAGAGCTCATAAGTCCAAATGGTATTTTCTTCCCCACCTGGAAACATATTAAAGCACTTTTAACAAGCTGAGTTGAACATTTCTTGGTGATTTCTTAAAGTTATATGTGGGCTAGGAAAAGAACAGAGAATAGGGAAGTCCTCCTTAAACAAAACTGAGAAAAGTGATAGTACTGAAAAGCAATTGGAGACAATTTGCAGTGTGACAAATTGAAGAAGACTGAGGGGGTCATTATATGATGGCTGATTTAAAAGTCACTACATTTTCTTTAAGCAATTAATAGAAATTAAAAATAATTAGGGAAGGTATTAAATATAAAATTTTCTAAGTTCTAATTACAATATTACATTTTTAATGAAAATATTTTTACCATTTAAAAAACTTGAATTACAGCCCGCCACCCCAATAGAGCCTCAAAAAGAAGCCAAAAAAACCTCACATACCACAAGAGCAGCTAATTTCAAGGCCTGGACCCCACAACTTGTCAGAGCCCCACCCAAGAAAGAAACTGATTTCAAGCCCAGGTTTGCAGTCACCAGGCTTTTGTGGAGATGGAGCTGGGGTCCCTTTCCCCAACTCTGTCCTCTCCTGAAAACCCAGTGGGCTTGCCCAGGAACCGCTGTTGGCCATGATCCAGAGACGCAGACACACAGCAGAGCTGCTGCTGGCTCTTCCCATGGTACCTGGCCACAAAGCGGCCACATGATATCTCAAAGTCTAGTATTATGATGTACCAGGTATCCCATCACACATTTTATAGAATTAAGCATGGGGCATACAATCACGTGTGTGTGTGTGGTCACTATGTCTGGTCTGTGGGAACATATCGATAATATTTTATACAGTGAGCCCAAATGGTACAATGGATCCAGTTGAGATTTAATAATCTCTATTGAATTGCATCTAAGAATATATTCATCCACTGTATTTAGAGAACTAGCTCCAACAAGAACTACAGAAAAGATTACTCAGTGTTTGCTTAAGACAGGCTCAAATAGAGTTTGAGAGAAATTTGAAATAAATGTCCATGGTGCAGTGGTGGAGGGCTTGAGGTTGACTAGTAGAAATATACGATGTTTCAGAAAATAAGAAATTGAATGCAAGAACAGAAAACAGCCAGACTCGCACATAACAATCCAGAAAAAAAATCATGACTTTATCAATACTATTCCCATATATGATTTATAATGGTCAATCTAATTAGTGCCAGCTAAGGGAGCAAGCATGGAGATGGAGTTGGGGCTGGGAAATGAGGGTCTTTGGTGATGAGAGCACACTGGTAGTGGGATTGGTGTTGAACAATAATGCTTTCTAGCAACTGTGTTGTGAAAATCTTTGTACTTTGTAAATCTCGGTGTTTAAATAAAGTAAAAATACTTGAATTGACAAATTAAATTCATGGCTATCATCTTATTCTGTTCTTTTTCTTTTTGCTTTTCTTTGGGGTCACACCCAGCGGCTGGGCACAGGGAGAGCCAGTAGCAACTCTGCCGCATGTCTGTGAGTCTCACAGCCAACGAGGCGCCTGGGAAAGATGGCAGGTTCTAGCCCTGGCCGGCCACCCCAGCAGAGCCTCGCAAGCCAGACGGACCCCCCCACTCCATGAGGGCCTCCATTTTCCACATCCGGACTTCTTCTTGTAAGAACTCGACCCAGCAAGCGGCCGCCACGGTTCATCAATAAATGCTGGATTTAGAGGTGACTACAAGAGTATGCTACCCGCACAGCAGAGTCTGGCAAGCTACCCGTGTCGTATTTGATATGCCAAATACCAGTAACAATTATAGACCTCATTCCCATGACCTGATGGAATGGTTTGAGGCTCTTTCATTTTCCTGGATCAAGCAGGTGCCTTTGGGCTCTACTAGCATGAGACAGGACATACGGAGATGTTACTGGTGTTCACTCGAGCAAATCAAGTGAACGGGAAGACAGTGATACAGTGATACAGTCACACCCAGCAATGCTCAGGGGTTACTCCTGACTACCCCTGGCAGTGCTCAGGGGACCATTTGGGATGCCAGAGATCGAAACCAGGTTGGCCGCAAGCAAGGCAAATGCCCTACCCACTGTGCTATCGCTCTGGCCAAATTTTTTCAGTTCTTTTTTTCTTTTTTGGGGTCACACCCGCCTATGCTCAGGGTTTCTCATGGCTCTGCACTCAGGAATTACTCTTGGCGGTGCTCGGGGGACCATATGGGATGCCGGGGATCGAACCCGGCCGATATGGGCCAGCCGCGTGCAAGGCAAACACCCTACCCGCTGGGCTATCACTCCGCCCCAATTTTATTCAGTTCTTATTCAAGACATTTTAAGTGATCTTCATAAATTTCTTATGGACAACATCTGCAAGAAACTCCATTCTTGGTAGACTGGGGTTTCTTTTTCATATTTTAATTTTTTTAAATCACTGTGCCATACAGTTAGAAGGCTGTTCATGATTGAGTTTCAGTCAAACACTGTTTCAACACCCACTTCTCCACCAGTGCATGTTTCCCACCACCAATATGCCCATTTGCTGTCCTGCCACCTCCTGCCCCCCATACTCCAGCTTGTCTCTGTGGCAGGCACTTTACTTCCTTCTCCCTCTCTCTCTCCCATTAGGCAGTAAGGTGTGCAATACAGATACTGAGAGGTTACCATATTTGTTCCTTTACCTATTCTGCACACAGTTCTTATGCAGTGGCCATTTATCACTGTCTTTTACCACTGTGGTAAATGACAATGGTCATTTACCACTGTCACAGTGGCCCCCTTTCCTATCCAAACTGCCTTTCCCCCAAGAGGGGTAAATCATTTTTAGATGCAAATCCTTTTCTGCAATCATTACAAAATTTTACAACATTAAAAGAATTTAAGAACTCTTCCACTGACAAAAGTTTCTTTTCACAATTTCTTATAATAACATGAATATTTTTAAATTCAACTGAACTTTTCATACCAAGGATTTCAAATATAGTGATGAGGTCTTGATTTATAAAACATATATATTGAGCCCCAGGCCTCGGCAGAAGGTGGAACTACAACCCCCAAAGTTCGAATGGAAGCGGAAGTAAACAGACATTTTGAACTCTTACACCAGCCTGTCTCCACCTCAGGTATTCTCCCAGGGGTGTGCAGCTGGCCGGGCAGGTTCCTGGGGTCTTGGTAGAGCCCCAGGCCTCAGCAGAATGTGGAATTACAACCCCCAGAAGTTCGAATGGAAGCGGAAGTAAACGGACATTTTGAACTCTCACACCAGCCTGTCTCCACATCAGGTATTCTCCCTGGGGTGTGCAGCTGGCCGGGCAGGCGCCTGGGGTTTTGGTAGATCCCCAGGTCTCAGCAGAAGGTGGAACTACAACCCCCAGAAATCTGAATGGAAATGGAAGTAAACGGACATTTTGAACTCTCACACCAGCCTGTCTCTGCCTCAGGTATTCTCCCTGGGGTGTGCGGCTGGGGTGGGTGGCCACCACACGGCCGCTTATTAATACAAAAACTAGGAAATTCAACACCAAGGGAAGGTAATACCCTCAAGAAAAAAA
Source organism: Cryptotis parvus (assembly GCA_021461705.1). Classification (NCBI taxonomy): domain Eukaryota; kingdom Metazoa; phylum Chordata; class Mammalia; order Eulipotyphla; family Soricidae; genus Cryptotis; species Cryptotis parvus. The sequence continues at coordinate 41,347 of JAJIBD010008860.1, forward strand.
GAAACAGTACACTAGAGGAATCTATCCCTGACCACCGCAACACCATGGGGAAACAACGCAGATCCCCAGTTCAAAGAACAGATGAAGGAATCAACCCTGAAGACTCAAAAAAAGAATGCAGATGTGCATGATCTCTCTGACAATGAATTTAGAGAAGAAATTGGTAGGATGTTTAAGGAACTCAATGAAAAAATGGAGCAGATATCCAATAAAATACAGGAGAACATAAACGAAGCAGTTGAAAGGACAGTCAATAAATTACGGGAGGAAATGAGAGCAGAAATGAGAACCATGCAAATAAAAATATCGTAGTTTAAAAACTCAGTAGATGAAATGAAAAACACACTAGGGGCTCTCAATAGTAGGATGACAGAAGAGAGAATCAGTGAGACTGAAGATGAGCTGCAGAAAGCACTCAGAGAACTACATAAGATGGAAAAAGACCAGAAAATGGATCAGCAACGGAACAGAGAACAATGAGATGAAGCCAGGTGGAACAACATAAGAATCATCGGCGTCCCAGAGGGACAGAAAAGTAACCCCAAGGAAATTAAAACAGTTAAAAACATCCTGGATGAAAAGTTCTCCATGTTAAAGGTCGAAGGCATCCAGATCCAAGAAGCCTGACGCGTACCAGCAAGAAGAGTCCCCAATAGAAAGACCACAAGACACATCCTAGTCAAAGTAAATGATGCCATAGACAGAGACATAATTCTTCAGGTAACAAGATCAAAGAAGGAAATCGTATACAAAGGAGCATCCATTCGACTTTCAGAAGACTTCTCAAAAGACACCCTCCAAGCCCAAAGGCAGTGGTGGGATATAGTAAGAAAATTCAATGAAATGAAGGCCTCAGCAAGAATTCTTTATCCAGCTAAACTCTCACTCAGATTTGAAGGACAGTTATACAACTTCTTGGATAAACAACAGCTTAGTAAATTTGTAAAATCAAAACCAACCGTAAAAGAAGGACTGAAAGATCTACTATAAGACGAGACATAACCCAAAAGAACAACCAACCTATACAGAAAGATGGCACAAAATCCCATGACAATAATCTCTTTCAATGTGAATGGTCAAAATGCACCTCTTAAGAGAGACACAGTGAAAATGGATCAAAAATTCCGACATTCTGCTGCCTTCAAGAAACACACCTGAACAATAGGAGCAAAGACAGGCTCAAAATAAAAGGCTGGAGTAGTCATACTGGTATCTGACAACACAGATTTCAGTCTGAAGAAGGTCAGAAGGGACAGTGAAGGTCACTTCTTAATAGTCAAGTGATGCATATATCAGGAAGAAATCACGCTATTAAACATATATGCACCCAAAGAGGGGCCAACAAAATACCTAAAACAACTACTAATAGACTTCAAAGAAGACATTGACAGCAACACAATTGTAGTTGGAGACTTCAACACTGCTCTATCAACCCTGGATAGATCAACAAGATTGAAACTAATCAAGGAAATACTGGCCCTAAAAGAAGAGATGAAAGAAAGAGGGCTGGTAGACATATACAGGGCATTTCATCCCCAAAAAGCTGAATACACTTTCTTCTCCAGTGCATATGGAACATACTCCAAAATAGATCACATACTGAGCCATAAATCATACCTCCATAAAATCAAGAAGATAGAAATTGTGCCAACTAGTTTTTCAGACCATGATGCACTGAAAATAGAAGTTAATTGTACACAAAAACGGAGACAAATACCAAGTACCTAGAAGCTAAACAGCTTACTGCTGAACAACCAGCAAGTCATAAAAGAAATCAAAGAGGAAATCCAAAGATTCCTGGAAACAAATGAGATTGAAGACACAAATGAACAGAAATTGTGGGATACAGCAAAAGCAGTGTTAAGAAGCAAGTTCATAGCTCTTCAAGAATTCGTCAGAAAAGAAGAAAAGGCCATCACAAACAGTCTTACCTCACAACTTAAATCTTAGAGAGTGATCAACAAAAAGGAGAACAACCCGAGCATTAAAAAATAAATAATAAAACTTAGAGCAGAAATCAATGAGATGGAATGTCATAAAACAATCCAGAAGATCAATGAAGCCAAAAGCTGGTTAAAAAATAAACAAGATTGACAAACCACTTGCAAGACTTGTAACAAAAGGAAAAGAGAGAACCCAAAATAAATAGAATCAGAAATAAAACGGGGACATCACAAAAGAAACCACAGAAATTCAAAAGATCATCAGAGATTACTATGAGAGCCTGTATGCCAGAAACAAGAGAACCTAGAAGAAATGGACCAATTCCTGAATTCCTATAGCCTCCCAAGTCTGCAACAAGAAGATTTGGAATACCTCAACAAACCTATCTCCATGGAGGAGATAGGAATTGGTAATCAAAAGTCTCCCCAAACACAAAAGCCCAGGTCCAGATGGATTCACCAGTGAATTCTACAAAACCTTTAAAGAGGACCTACTCCCAATTCTTTTTTAAGCTCTTCCGGAAAATTGAAGAAACAGGAACACTCCCAAATAGCTTTTACGAGGCACATATCACCCTGATACCCAAAGCTGACAGAGATGTCACAAAAAAGGAAAACTACAGACCAATCTCCCTGATGAATACAGATGCTAAGATCTTCAACAAAATATTATCAAATAGAATCCAAAGAATCATCATAAAGATTATACAACATGACCCATGGGATTCATCCCGGGAATGCAAGGATGGTTCAACATCTGCAAGTCAATCAACATAATACATTATATCAACAAAAGAAAAATAAAAACCATATGATCATATCAATAGATGCAGAGCAGGCATTTGACAAGATTCAACACCTGTTCATGATAAAAGCTCCCCGTAAAATGGGGATTGAAGGAACCTTCCTCAAGATAATCCAGGCCATCTACTACAAGCCCACAGCGAGCATCATTCTCAATGGGGAAAAACTGAAAGCCTTCCCCTTAAGATCAGGGACAAGACAAGGCTGCCCACTCTCGCCACTTCTATTCAATATAGTACTGGAAGTACTTGCCATAGCAATCAGGGAAGAAAAAGACATTAAGGGCATCCAGATAGGAAGGGAAGAAGCCAAGTTATCACTATTTGCAGATGACATGATATTATACCTGGAAAACCCGAAACTCTCTACCAAGAGGCTCCTAGAAATAATACATTCCTATAGCAGAGTAGCAGGGTACAAAATTAATACCCAAAAGTCAATGGCCTTCCTATATGCAAACAGTGAAAGAGAAGAAAGGGACATTAAAGAAACTATCCCATTCACAATTGCACTGCAGAAAATCAAATACCTAGGAATCAGTTTGACAAAGAATGTAAAGGATCTCTACAAAGAAAACTACAAAACGTTACTTCAGGAAATAAAAGAAGACCTGAGGAAATGGAGACATATTCCCTGCTCATGGATTGGAAGGATTAACATTATCAAAATGGTAATACTCCCTAGAGCTGTATACAGATTCAATGCGGTTCCTATAAAGATACCCATGAACGACTGCATTCATTAATAGGATATAAATAGATACCAGTGTTTTACTAAATGTGGGAAATGGTAATGGCAGATTAAAACTCGCCATTGAATAGACACAAAGAGACTAAAGTGATAAACTCTAAATATCTGCAGGACTAGCCCCAATGTGCAAAATAAGAGGGAGAGAGATTCAGAGACAGAGAGAGACAGAGAGAGAAAGAGAGGAAACGGGGGTACCTGCTATTGAGGCAGCCTGGGGGTGAGTGGGAGGAGGTGGGGTACATTGGTGGTGGAAATGGGGCACTGGTGGAGGGATGGGTGCTGGAATACTGTATTACCAAGAACAAATTATGAACACCTTTGTAATTGTATGTCTCACGGTGGTATAATAAAAAATTAAAAAAAAAACACACATATTGGTAGAACATACCTATGCATCTTTTTGGGCATAATAGAAAGGGTTATGTCTATAGAATAGATATTCTAGAATAGAATAGATATTCAAATATCTATTCTCCATGATGATGATTTGAATATCTATAGAGATATTCTCCATCATCATGGAGAATAGATATTTGAATATCTATTGAGAGTAGACAAGAAAAATTTCTGGATGTTACACAGAGATGTAGTCAAAAGTTTAGATAGTAAAGAGTTACTGTAGCCCGGTAAGCAGACAGGACAGATGAAGAGCTACCTGAGAAACACCAAACAAATAAAATATCTATGTCGTGCACATGGGCTTTGCTTCTAAATCCTCTATTTTTGGTCACCCTCTGGTAAACTCCAGATGAGACTTTAGAGTCTGGGTAAGTTCTCCAGCCTTTCTTATAGATGAGGGAGTCAGTATTTTTTAAAATTTTTATTATACCATGTGAGATATACAATTACAAGGATGTTCATAATTGGTTCTCTGCCATACAGTGTTCCAGCACATCCCTCCACCAGTGCCAAATTCCCACCATCCAATCCCAGGAGTCAGTATTTTAACATGCATAGTATATCTCAGAGAAAGGTATACATTAAAAAGTAAGCACAATCTTTTAAAATAGTTCATTAATTTTAGCATATTCTTTGTGTGTGTATGTATAATGTAGGGTCCACACCCCAATACTGCTTGGGTTTTGTTCCCATCTGTGCCCATTGGACCATTTCAGTGCCAGGAATCAAACTAGAGCCTCCACATGCAAAGAAGGCACTCCAGACATCTGGGCTATCTCTCTGCTCCAGTTTTAGTGTGAATTTCTAGATGGATTCATTTTCATTGAAAACATACTGTATTTGGTGTCTCATTTTAACTCTGTGTGAAATAGGCCAACAGATGGGAATGGGTCTTGATTCCATGTTGAGAATGTCATAAATTTCCAAACCTGAATAAGAAACACCAGAAAGTCCCCAAATTAAACTGCAATCAGCACAGTATTCTCTTACTCATTCCTTCAATGATCAATTATTAAGGCACCTACTGTGTACTAGGAAGTGTTTTAAGTACTAGAAATAAAATAATGAAAAAGGGAGACAAAATTTCTTTGATAAACTTACTCCAAGGCAGAGAAAAATATTTTAAATAATAATAAGGATCTCTAGTACTATTATAAAATATTAAACGTGCTATTGAGAAAAATAAAACAGGTATAGTTTTCTGGGTGGAATAAGGTTGGGGAAGTTTTCAGCTGTAAATATAGTAATTAGAAAAAAGCACGAGACAGTGAAGTTTCAACAAAACTCGAAGGACATAAGGAAGCAAGCAATATTAATACCCAGGAAATTATCATAGCCAAAGGTGTCATGAGATGAGCACATGCCTGGTATATAGCACAGAGGTCAGCGTGACTGCAAAAAGAGGAAAGGAGAAAGCAGTAGAGGACAAATCAAATCTCCAAGTGAGATTTCAAAAGTCTGTGAAGACTGATAGGCCTCTGGTTCCTAGGTCATAAGAGATGGGGTCCCTAGAGGCTGTCAAGGGAAAGAAACACATTCTAACCAGATAATTCTGCTTGTTTCTTTAAGAATAGGCCATAAAGATTCAGAATATGCACAACAATAGAACAAAGTAATGGTGACTTAGATTGTGGAAATAGCAGTAGATGACACAAAGAAATAAACAGATGCTGAATGATGAAATACAGGTTATAAAAAATAGAGTCAAGAGAAATTTCTGTAACAGTTGAAAACAATGTTGGCTATTGAAAGAAAACCATGTGTAAGTACACTATTTTTTTTTTTTGATAATTCAGAAATACTTATCATATTAAATTTTATTTTTTAATTTTGTTGTATCACCATGAGATAGACAATTGCAAAGTTGCTCACGATTGGGTTTCAGTCATATAGTGTTTTGCAGGGATCCCCACCCAGGGACGTAAGATGTTGGGAAGCCGCTTGGGTCCCCAACAGTGCTGGGAAGCGAGTTCCCTTCTACCTCTGAAGCCGGTGGGGAATGGATGAAGACTCAGGAATCCAATGCAGTTTTAAAAGGCTTTACTTATCACAGGTTAAGGCATACAAATCCACAATAAGAAAAACCCTGTGCTTAGGATTCCCGGCTAGAACCCCAGCCACATGTAGGCCAAAATGGTGGCCACCACATGTTAAGGCCTTGTAAAGAGGAGACAAAGAGAAGACTCCCAAGAAGGGTGCCAGCTCACAAAGAGAGAGCCCAAAAAGAGAGCATGAGAGAGGAAGCAGGCTAGTTTTATACCCTGCAACTCAGACCTCCTTCTCACTAGTTTTTTTTTTTTGGGGGTCACACCCGGCCTGTTGTCTGTCATCTACAAGCTGTTTACACGAGTTATCCTGAACAGGATTAGCAGAACACTAGATGAAGGTCAACCATGCGAGCAAGCAGGTTTCCGGAAAGGATTCAGCACAATTGACCATATCCACACAGTAACCAAGCTCATTGAGGTTTGTAGGGAGTACAAGATGCCACTCTGTCTCACATTCATTGACTTACAGAAAGCCTTTGATTCTGTGGAAACTGAAGCAGTCATTGAAGCCCTAGTCAAACAGGGTGTTCAAACCCAATACATCAAGATCCTTCGTGAGCTGTATTACGGATTCACCACCAGGATCTCACCATTCTACAAAGAAGTGATCATTGATGTCAAAAGAGGGGTTCGACAGGGTGATACCATCTCACCAAAACTCTTCAGTGCCACCCTCGAGAACATCATGAGACAATTAGAATGGGAAGGAATGGGAGTGAAGATAGATGGTCGGCAACTACACCACCTCCGCTTCGCTGATGACATCGTTCTAATAACACCAAACATTAGCCAAGCGGCACAAATGCTGGCTGACTTTGACCGAGAATGTGGAAAGGTAGGTCTACAGCTGAATCTGAAGAAAACTATGTTCATGAGAAATGAACTAGTTCCAGAGGCCCCATTCTCTCTCAATGGAACAAACATCTCTGAATGCAGCAGTTATGTGTACCTAGGTCGAGAAGTCAACATGATGAATGACCTAAAACCTGAGCTGCGCAGGAGGAAGAGAGCGGCATGGAATGCCTTCAAAGGCATCGAAGAAATAGCTAAAAGGACAAAGAACCTCCGGCTCCGGGCACATCTCTTCGACTCCACCGTTCTCCCTGCATTAACATACGCCTCAGAGACCTGGGCCCCTACGAAAAGCAGGATGAGAATGCTATTCGGGTCTCCCAGAGAGGCATCGAAAGAGCTATGCTTGGAATATCACGCCTCACTCAAGTGAGTGAAGGAATCCGGAGTTCTGACCTCCGTCGCTATTCCAGAATCAGGGACACTGTCTCGTTTGCCAAGGCATCGAAAAATCAGATGGGCTGGACATGTAATGCGATTTGGAGACAACCGCTGGACTCGAGCCGTTATGGACTGGATCCCACGGGATGTCAAAAGATCACGTGGCCGCCCACCTACAAGATGGTCAGACTTCCTTGTTAAGACCCTGAAGGAACGGTTTGAGGCTCTTCATATTCCTGAATCAACCAGATGCCATTGGGCTACATTGGCACGTGATAAGGTCCAATGGAAATGTTACTGGTGCCCGCTCGAGCAAATCGATGAGTAACGGGATTCAAGTGATCAAGTGATCAAGTGATCACACCCGGCAATGCTCAGGGGTTTCTCCTGGCTCTGCACTCAGGAATTACTCCTGGCAGTACTCAGGGGACACCATATGGGATGCTGGGGTTCGAACCTGGGCCAGCACAGGCCGGCCACCTGCAAGGCAAACGCCCTACCCCCTGGGCTTATCGCTCCGGCCCCCCCTCCCACTATTATGGGAAGTAGGGAGGGTCAAATGCCCTCAGGTAATTTCTCCCAGCACCTCAACTAGGCCCTTTTATATGCTAATGTCTTGAGCCAAGATCTGCCTGGAAAAGCCTTTATAGGGTAGAGAAGGGGGGTTTCTGAGATGGCTTGTCTCTGTACCAAAGTCTAATACTAGTACCAGTTAAATATTCCTCCAAGTCTTCACAAGTCTCGTCTATTTCACAGTAGTTTTGTATTTTAGTTGCCTTTGAGTTATCAGGGAGCCATGCTTGCTTGCTTGGAGGCAAACAGCATTTCTCTCTGGTCTAATTATTTAGGGATCCAACGTGGCCAGGCAAATATGCTGGTAAGATCTAGCTAGTCCCACGATGATTGTGGTAGCATGAGAGAATATTTAGACCAGCTATTACAGAATACATGCTTAGATAAACTGCCACATTTAGACTACCCCTTATCTATGAAGTGATTTGCAGGCGGAAATTCAGAGCAGATGCAGAGCAGAGACTCTTAGAGGAGTCCTGTAACAATAATCCTTCAGTGTATGTATTGCAAGCCATAATATGCAGAGGATGAGGGGGAAAAGAAAGAAAGAAAGAGGGAGAGAGAGATAGAGAGAGATAGAGAGAGAAGAAAAAGTGCCTGCTATAGGGTAGGTGTGGGTGGTATGGGGGAGGAAACTGGGGACATTTGTGGTGGGAAATGTGCACTGGTGGATGGATGGGTACTGAAACACTGTTGTAGGACTCCTCTAAGAGCCTCTGCATCAGGATTTCCTCCTGCAAAACACTTCGTAGATAAGGGGTAGAGACAGACATGGGGCAGAGCTGCTACTGGCTCTCTCTGTGCCCAGCCGCTCATAAGGTGCCCGGGAGAGATGGCAGGTTCTGGCCCTGGCCCGCCACCCCAGCAGAGCCTCACAAAAAAGCCATACGACCCCCAAATCCATGAGGACCTCCATTTTTCACATCCGACTTCCCCCTTGTCAGAACTCCACCCAGCAAACCAGCCTATTACAGCCTGGCTCATCGAGATCCACCCTGCTGCAGTCTTTTTTTTAATCTGGCCCAGGTATCCTGATCCAGAGACAGACATGGGGCAGAGCTGCTACTGGCTCTTACCGTGCCCAGCCACTCATGAGGTGCCTGGGAGAGATGGCAGGTTCTAGCCCTGGCCCGCCACCCCAGCAGAGCCTCACAACAAGCCAAAGGAACCCCCACTTCATGAGGACCTCCATTTTCCACATCCGGACTTCCCCCTCGTCAGAACTCCAACCAGAAGACCAGCCTATCACAGCCTGGCTCGCAAGTGGCGGCGCGGTTCATCAATAAATGTTGGATTTTGAGATGACTACAAGAGTATGCTACCTGCACGGCAGAGCCTGGCAAGCTACCAGTGTTGTATTTGATATCCCAGATACCAGTAACAATTATAGACCTCATTCCCATGACCTGATGGAATGGTTTGAGGCTCTTTATGTTCCTGGAGCAAGCAGGTGCCGTTGGACTCTACTTGCATGAGATAGGTCTTATGGAGATGTTACTGGTGCCCGCTCGAGCAAATCGATGATGAATGGGAAGACAGTGATAGATAAGGGGTAGTCTAAATGTGGCAGTTTATCGGAGCATGTATTCTGTACTAGCTGGTCTAAATATTCTCTCATGCTATCACAATCATCGTGGGACTAGCTAGATCTTACCAGCATATTTTCCTGGCCACGTTGGACTCCTAAGTAATTAGACCAGAGAGAAATGCTGTTTGCCTCCAAGCAAGCAAGCATGGCTCCCTGATAACTCAAAGGCAACTAAAATACAAAACTACCGTGAAGTAGACGAGACTTGTGAAGGCTTGGAGAAATATTTAACTGGCATTAGTATTAGTCTTTGGTACAGAAACAAGCCATCTCAGAAACCCCCTTCTCTATCCTATAAAAGCTTTTCCAGGCAGATCTTGGCTCAAGACATTAGCATATAAAAGTTGAGGTGCTGGGAGAAATTACCTGAGGGCATTTGACCCTCCCTGCTTCCCATAATAGTGGGAGGGAGGTCTGAGTTGAAGGGGTATAAAACTAGCCTGCTTCCTCTCTCACGCTCTCTTTTTTGGGCTCTCTCTTTGTGAGCTCACACCCTTCTTGGGAGGCTTGTCTTTGTCTCCTCTTTACAGATCCTTTACACGTGGTGGCCACCATTTTGGCCCACACATGGCTGGGGTTCTAGTCAGGAATCCTAGCACAGGGTTCTTCCTATTGTAGATTTGTATGCCTGAACCTGTGATAAGTAAAGCCTTTTAAAACTGCATCGGATTCCTGTGTCTTCATCCATTACCTGCCAGCTTCATAGGTAGAAGGGAACTCGCTTCCCGGCACTGTTGGGGACCCTGGCAGCGTCCCCAACAGATTATTATGCAGATTATTATGCATCTGAACTCCCCACTCATCAGAGCTCCACCCAGCAGAAGAGCTGATCACAAATCCGTCTTGGCAGAGACCCACCCTACAGCAGTCTTTTTCAAGCCCAGCCCAGGTATGCCTGATCCAGATACTCACGCACACGAGGCAGAGCTGCTACTGGCTCTCCCTGTGCCCAGCTGATCACAAAGTGCCTGGGAGGGAAGGCTAGTTCTAACCCTGGCTCACCACCCCAGCAGAGCCTCACAAGAAACCAGAGGAACCCCCACACCATGAGGGCCGCCATTTTTCACATCTAGACTCCCCACTCATGAGAGCTCCACCCAGCAGAAGAGCTGATCACAAGCCCGGCTAGCACAGCCACTTTACTGCCGTGTAGTTCATCAATAAATGCATGAGTGAGAGGCGACTACAAGAGTATCCCCCCCGCATGGTAGAGCCTGGCAAGCTACCCATGTCGTATTGTTATGTCAAATACCAATAACAATTATAGACTTCATTCCCATGACCTGATGGAATGGTTTGAGGCTCTTTATGTTTCTAGAGTAAGCAGATGCCCTTGGGCTACACTAGCATGTGATAGGACATATGGAGATATTACTGGTGCCCGCTAGAGCCAACCGATCACGATCACGATCACGATCTTCCCGTTAATCATCTATTTGCTAGAGTGGGCACCAGTAATATCTCCATATGTCCTGTCTCATGCCAGTAGAGCAAAGGGCATCGGCTTGCTACAGGAACATAAAGAGCCTCAAACCATTATATTAGGTCATGGGAATGACCTAATATAATTGTTACTGGCATTTGGCATGTCAAATATAACACGAGCAGCTTGCTAGGCTTGCCATGCGGAAGGCATATTATTTAAACACCTCCAAATAAAACATTTATTGATGAACCGCGGCCGCTTTGGCCGTCGCAGACTGTGATGGGCTGGTCTGCTGGGTGGAGTTCTGAAGAGAGGGAAGTCCGGATGTGGAAAATGGCGGCACCCATGGAGTGGGTGGGGGGTCTTCTGGCTGGTTGTGAGGTTCTGCCGGGGTGGTGGGCCAAGGCTAGAACCCACCATGCCTCCCGACTGCCTCATGAACGGCTGGGCACAGGGAGAGCAAGGAACCGCTCTGCCCCGTGTCTGAGTCTCTGGACCAGCATACCTGGGCTGGATTGAGGAAGAAATTGCTGCAGGGTGGGTGTCGATGATCCGGGCTGTGATGGGCTGGTCGGCTGGGTGGAGTTCTGAAGAGAGGGAAGTCCGGATGTGGAAAATGGCGGCACCCATGGAGTGGGTGGGGGGGTCGTCTGGCTGGTTGTGAGGTTCTGCCGGGGTGGTGGGCCAAGGCTAGAACCCACCATGCCTCCCGACTGCCTCATGAACGGCTGGGCACAGGGAGAGCAAGGAACCGCTCTGCCCCGTGTCTGAGTCTCTGAGCAAACCGATGAACAACAGAAAGACAAGTAATATAAGTGACACAAGTGATACAAATGATCCCTTTACCTACTTTCAATATTTGATTCTAGTTTAGCATTACCATTTCTAAATATTATTGGCAAACTGATCCCTTCTCTATCTTACCTAACCTTTGCCCCTACACGTGATTTTGGTAGATTACCACCCTTGGCAGGTCCTCCTGGCCCCTGTTTTGCCTGGCTTTGGATATTAGTCTCATAATATTTTATATACCAGAAATGAATGCAATCAATCTATATCTGTCCTTTTTCCTTCTGACTAATTTCACTCAGCATGATAATCTCCATGTCTGTCCATTTGTAGGCAAATTTCATGACTTCATTTTTCCTATCAGCTGCATAATATTCCATTGTATAAATTTAACATAGTTTCTTTATCCAGTCTTCTGTTCTAGGACACTCAGGTTGTTTTTGTCTATTGTGAATAATGCTGCAATGAATATAGAAGTGCAGATGGTGGTTCTGTTGTTTGCTTTTGAACACCCAAAATATATTCCCAGTAGTGATTTTGCTGGGTCAAATGACTATTTTACTTCAAGCCTTGTTATAAAGATGAAAAAAAACAATGCAGAGAATTATTAGTGAAATAATAAACAACTAGATTAGGGGCCAGAGTGATAGTCCAGTGGGTAGGGTGCTTGCCTTACATGTGGCCGAAACGGGTTCGATCCCCGGCATCCCATATAGTCCCCTGAGCACTGCCAGGTGCAGTTCCTGAGTGCAGATCCAGGAGTAACCCCTGAGCATTGCTGGGTGTGATCCAAAAAAGCAAAAAATAAATAAATAAAAATAAACAACTAGATTAATGGAAGAGAGAGAAAACCCAGTAATATACCCTCAAGTTGTAGTCAACTGTTCCTGACAAATGAGAAAATCAAGACAATGGAGCAAAGGCTGTCTCCACAACAAATGGTGATGGAAAGCTGGGCTTACACATGACAAAAATAAAAGTAAAAAGAATTCTGACTCAGATATTGTACACTTTCTAAAACTTAATTCTAAATTAATCATATCTAAAATGCCAAGATATAAAGTCCTACTGACTAGAATAGGAGAAAATCTAAATTACCTCAATATCACAATAATTATTTAGCTGTAACACCAGTAACATGGAACCCATACTTTAATTTTGTTTCCACTTCTTTTCTTATTTTGGGAGAACCAAACCAGGTCGTAGAAGTGTTGCTTCAGTACTGACGACTATAGTTTAAATGACAAATTTTAGAATTACTATAACTTGAAAGCGCTAAGTATGTGTAGATGATATATAATCTGCTGTAACGAAACAGAAGAGGCAGGAATGACACCTAAAAAAGCATAGGTGTATGTGGCCAAGAAAACTTACAAGAACTCTGAGTGTATATCAATTTCATAAATCCATAGTACTAAGTAGAGAGATATGAAATTAGGAACTTTCAAAACTACTCTGAGAAGTTTTGCTAAAATATAGAAATCAATTGTCTACAACTTTTCTCAAAATTCTTAAATGACTTCCCAGCAATAAAAAGAAAACTGAGATCCTTATTATAAGTTGTGCCTTTATCATGTAGTATCTGCTTAAAGTTTCATTAAACCTCATTTCCTTTTTAACTGTATCACTGTATCACTGTCTTCCCATTCATCATCAATTTGCTTGAGCAGGTACCAGTAACATCTCCATATGTCCTGTCTCATACTAGTAGAGCCCAAAGGCAACTGCTTGCTCCAGGAACATAAAGAGCATCAAATCATTCCATCAGGTCATGGGAATGAGATCTATAATTGTTACTGGTATTTGGCATATCAAATACGACACAGGTAGCTTGCCAGGCTCTGCCGTGCAGGTGGCATACTCTTGTAGTCACCTCTAAATCCAGCATTTATTGATGAACCTCCGAAAAAATATAAGATAAGGGGGCTGGAGCGATAGCACAGCAGGGAGGGCTTTTGCCTTACATGCAGTAAACCTGGGTTTGATCCCCAGCATCCCATATGATTCCCAAGCACCGCCAGGAATAATTCCTGAACGAAGAGTAGGAGTAACCCCTGAGCATTGCTGGGTGTGACCCAAAAAAGAAAAAAAAACAGAAAAAAAGAATGTAAGGTTCAAAACCATTGGGCCGAAGCAATAGCACAACAGGTAGGGCATTTGCCTTGCACGCAGATGATCGGTTCGATCCCCAGTATCCCATATGATCCCCAAGCACTGTCAGGAGTAACCCCTAAGCCTCGCAGGTGTGATCCAAAAAATATGATTAAAACTTGCTATATGAGTGTAGATGTCTTTTAAAATAATTTTCTGGGGTCTGCAGCGACAGTCCTTTTTTAAATAATTTATTTTATTAGTTAACTATTAATAATGGTTTCTCATGGGCCTAATCCCAACATCCACCCAGCACCAGAGTACCGATTTCCTTCCAGAAAGGACCCCAATTACCTTGCATCTCATCACCTCCAACTCAATTGTGTGGATCAGGCCCCAATACTGCTGACTTTGGATCTGTTGCCTTTGCTGCTACCTTGCTGTGTATGTTTAAGGAACTTTCACCAGGTATCCCAAGAAGCATATGTCAACCTCATTTCTTTCCACTACATTCCCACCACACCATCATCCTCAGAATAGCATTCTACACTTCAATATCTATTAGGTATAAAGATATTTTTAATTTAATATTTTATTATACCACCAGGATAATAAAATTATAAATTATTTTATTATAATTGTATAATAAAATTATTATACAATTATAGAGATGTTCATATTTGGGTTACATCTTATAGTGTTCCAGGACCCATCCCTCCACCAGTGCCCATTTCCCACCACTAATGTCCCCGATTCCCTTCCCCCTCCCTTAGCCTGCCTCTATGACAAGTTTATTATCTCTTTCTCTTTCTCTATCTCTTTCTCTATTCCTACTCTTACACATTGGGGATTGCAATATATACATTTAGAGGTCATCATGTGTATCTTTCTGCCTGTATTTAATGCTCAGTTTAGGGTTGGTATTAGCACTTTTGACAATTACTAGCACCCTATTCCCTTCTCTGTCTTACCTAACCACTGACTCCCACATGTTTGTGTAATTTTCACTTTGATAAGACCTCCTGATTCATGTTTCGCCTGACTTTGGATATTGGTATCATAAGTGTATATATTTATGTCGTGCAAATAAATGCAGACATACTATATCTGACATTTTACTTCTGACTAATTTCACTAAACATGATCCTCTCCATGTCCATCGATTTATAGGTAAATTTCATAACTTCATTTTTCCTAACAACTGCATAGTATTCCATTGTGTAGATGTACCAAAGTTTCTTTATCCAGTCAACAGTTCTCAGGCACTATGGTTGTTTCCAGATTCTTGCTATTATAAATAGGGCTGCTATGAAAATAAAGGTGCAGATGGTGTTTCCACTGTGTGTTTTTGGCTTCCCAGGGTATATTCCCAAGAGTGGTATGACTGGGTCAAATGGGAGCTCAATGTCTAGTCTTTGGAAAACAATGTCCATATTGTTTTCCAAAAAGGCTACACCAGTCTACATTCCCACCAACCATGGATGAGAGTCCCCTTTTCCCCACATCACACCAGCACTTGACGTTCTTGCTTTTCTGGATATGCGCCATTCTCTGTGGTGTGAGATGATATCTCATTGTTGTTTTGATTTGCATCTCTCTGATGATTAGTGATGAAGAGCATTTTTTTCATATGCCTTTTGGCCATTCCAATTCCTACTTTATCAAAGTTTCTGTTCATTTATTCTACCCATTTTTTGATGACATTGGCTGTTTTCTTCTTATAAAGTTCTACCAGTGCCTGACATATCCTGATATCAACCCCTGTGAGTTGGGTAATGGGTAAATATTTTTTCCATTATGTGGACTGTCTTTGTATCTTGGTCACTGTTTCTTTTGAGGTGCAAAAGCTTTTAGTTTCATGTAGTCCCTTATGTTTATCTTTGCTTCCAGTTGCTTTGTTAGTTGTTTCATCTTTGAAGATGCCTTTAGCTTCAATGTCATGAAAAGTTTTTTCCTATATTTTCTTCAACATACTTTATGGATTCAAGTCTGATATTGAGTTCTTTAAACCATTTTGATCTAATTTTTGTGCATGGTATTAGAGGTCCAAATTCATTTTCTCACCCGTAGGTACCCAGTTTTCCCTTCACCACTTGTTGAGACTTTCCTTGCTCTATTTTGTACTCTTTGCACCTTTATTAAAAATTAAATGATCATCTGTTTGAGGATGTGATTGATCAGAATACTCAACTCTCTTCCATAGGCCCACAGGTCTGTTTTTATTCAATACCATGCTGTCGATGATCACAGCCCAGATCATCGACACCCACCTTGCAGCAGCAGTTTTTTTTTTTCAATCTGGCCCAGGTATGCTGATCCAGAGTCTCATAGACATGGGGCAGAGCTGCTACCGGCTCTCCCTGTGCCCGGCTGCTCACGAGACGCCCGGGGGATGGCAGGTTCTAGCCCTGGCCCGCCACCCAGCAGAGCCTCACAACAAGTCAGACGACCCCCACTCCATGAGGGCCACAATTTTCCATATCCAGACTTCCCTCTCATCAGAACTCCACCAAGCAGACCAGCCTATCACAGCCCGGCCGCACGGTTCATCAATAAATTCTGTATTTAGAGGTGATTACAAGAGTATGCCACCACACGGCAAGCCTGGCAAGCTACCCATGTCGTATTTGATATGCTAAATAACACATTATATTAGGTCATTCTGATGACCTAATATAATGGTTTGATACTCTTTATGTTCCTGGAGCAAGCAGATGCCATTGGACTTACTAGCATGAGACAGGACATATGGAGATGTTACTGGTGCCCGCTCGAGCAAATCGATGATGAACGGGAAGATAGTGATAGCAATACCATGCTGTTTTAATGACTACTGCTTTGTAGTACAGTTTGAAGCTGGGAAAGGTGATGCCTCCTACCTTCTTTTTGCCAAGGATTGCTTTAGCTTTCCATGGGGTTTGTTGTTCCATACAAATTTGAGGAGTGTTTGGTCAATTTCTTTGAAGAATGTCATGGGTATCCTTATAAGGATGGAATTGAATATGTACAAAGCATAGGGAGTATTTCCATTTTGACAATGTTGATATTCCCCATCCATGAGCAAGGAATGTGTTTCCATTCACTCTTGTCCTCCTTTATTTCTTGAAGCTGTGTCTTATAGTTCTCTTTTTATAGGTCATTACACATTTGGTTAAGCTTATTCCTAGGTATTTGATTTTCTGTGGCACAATTGTGAATGGAATTGATTTCTTAATATCCCTTTCTTCTCTTTCATTATTTGTATATAGGAAAGCCACTGACTTTTTGGGTATTGATTTTGTACCCTGCCACTCTACTATAAATATCTATTGTTTCTAAGAGTTTTGAGGTCGAGAGTTTAGGGTTCTCTAAGTATAATATCATGTCATCTGCAAATAAGGATAGCTTGATTTCTTCCTTGCCTATCTTATGCCCTTAATGTCCTTTTCTTCTCTGATTGCTATGGAAAGTACTTCCAGTACTATATTTAGTAAAAAGAGGTGAGGTGGGCAACCTTGTCTTGTCTGTGATCTTAGGGGAAAGGCTTTCAATTTTTCCCCATTGAGTATGATACTTACTGTGGGCTTTTGGTAGATGGCTTTCATGATATTGAGGAAGGTTCCTTCAATTCCCATATATTGGAGGGTCTTAATCATGAACAGGTGCTGGATCTTGTCAAATGCTTTCTCTGCATCTATTGATATGATCATATGGTTTTTATTTTTTCTTTTTATTTTATTGATATGATGTATTATGTTGATTGACTTGTGAATGTTGAATCATCCTTGCATTCCCGATATGAATCCTACTTGGCCATGATGTATAATCTTTTTGATGAGTCTTTGGATTCTGTTTGCTAGTATTTTGTTGAAGATCTTAGCATCTGTGTTCATCAGGGAGATCGGTCTGTGGTTTTCTTTGTGTTGCTCTCCCTGCTTTGGGTATCAGGGTAATATGTGCCTCGCAGAAGCTGTTTGGGAGTGTTTCTGTTTCTTCTATTTCCTGGAAGAGCTTGAAAGGACTAGAAGTAGGTCCTCCTTAAAGGTTGGGTAGACTTCACTAGTGAATCCATGCGGGCATAGGCTTTTGTTTTTGGGCCGACTTTTAATTACTGTTTCAATATATCCTCTATGGGGATAGGCTTATTAAGGTATTGCAGGTCTTCTTGTTTCAGCCATGAAAGGTTACAGGAGTTCAGGAATTTATCCATTTCTTCTAAGTTCTCATATTCCATGGCATACAGACTCTCAAAGTAATCTCTGATGATCTTTTGAATTTCTGTAGTTTCTATTGTGATGTCCCCCTTTTCATTTCTGACTCAGCTTATTTGGGTTCTCTCTTTCCCTGTCCTTACAAGTCTTGCCAGTGGTTTGTCAATCTTGTTTATTTTTTCAAAGAAGCAGCTCTTGGTCTCATTAATCTTTTGAATTGTTTTTTGGGTTTCCAGTTCATTGATTTCCTCTCTATGTTTTATTATTTCTTTTATTCTATCTTTGGTTGGGTTGCTTTTTGTTGATCTTTTTCTAACATTTTGAGCTGTGGCAAATGTGCCCTAGTACTACTATAGAGGTTATTGGAAAGCAAACTACTTCCACGCAACATGCTAGCATCTGCATGTTTTGAGTTTTGGGGTGTCAAACCTGGGATGGAGTGGCCTGGAGTAAAGCGGCCAAAATCAGGGGGATGGCTCTCTTTGAAATTGCTTATCAGAGAGATCATGCAGCTCATCATTACTGTTTGGATCATCTTGGCAGGTGGCTTCGCTCATGGAGCTTGATGTAATTCTGCATTGATTTACCATTATGACCGTTATTAATTGCAACTTGAGTGTACTGGGCACTGTGTGTCTGGGCAGTACATTTGGGGTTGTCGATGGTTGTTCAATGATATGGAGGGATATGGGGAGTATTGTGGCTAATGTACCCTGGTACTACTATATAGAAGATTGGGAAACTATTTTGCATGGACACTAATGTGTCCGCACTGTTTTGAGTTTTGAAGTGTGAAACCTGGGTTAGAGAGGCCGAGATCAGGGAGATGGCACAGGGAGTGGGATGGGTCCTGGTAGGCGGAAGTTGGGCGCTCCAGAAACCAGGCTTTTGGTCATCTACCTGCCCGGAGGCTGGAGCTGGGGATGAGCAGAAAGGTTCAGAACACACCTGGAGTAAAGCAGCCGAGATAAGGGTTATGGCGCAGGGAGTGGGATGGGTTCCGGTCAGCAGAAGTTGGGCTTAGCATTAAAAGATTTTTTAAGCTATGTGATTATGGTCTGTCCCACCAATTTACCCAGACTAGTTTTATTATTGTTTAAAATTTTTATACTTTGTTTTCATTTTCTTTGCTCCACTAGACTATAAACCTTGTGAAAAGCAGTGAACTTGTTTCCTATAGCTGTGACAAGCTACCACAAACTTGCCGTAGTTTTGCAGAGACACGAAACAGAAACAACCATTTTGAAACTCAGATTCAGATTTTACTCCCATTTCCCTGAGGTAAAAAACAAGATGCTCAATAGGTGACAGAGATGCTCTTGCTCCTCCCGGTGTCAGACTGAACACAGGGGCAACTGGGAAGGGAGGGGCAGATTTGAGGAAGGTCCATCCCAACCAAGACCCCAGCAGCTGCAAGACTTTCACTCCTCACAATTGCTGCCATGCTCAAGGCTGAACTCCACTGCTCAGAAGAAGCCCCACCCCTAAGTGAATCCATTGAAAATCCCAGGTACATGGGCTTCTGTGACTGGACTCTCCAGGCTTTCATGAAGCCAGAAATGGGGTCCTTCCCCATCTCTCTGTGCTCTAAAAGACCTGGTGCTCAAGGTCATGAACTGCCTCAGGCGCCAAAGAAATCTCATCACAGTCATGGTTGAAAAACTCAGTTACCAAAAAAAAAAACCCTCAGCTAAAGGGGGCCAGAGCAACAGTACAGCAGAAAGGGCATTTGCCTTGCACATGGTTCACAAGGGTTCTATCCCCGCATCCCGTATGGTTCCATATGGTTCCCGAGCACCACCAGGAGTAATTCCTGAGAGCAGAGCCAGAAGTAACTTCTGAGCATTGTGAGGTATGACCCAAAAAAGCAAATAAAGAAGAAAAAAAAAAAGAAAAGCTCAGTTATATTCTTTGGAATTCCTTGGGTGCATAGCCACAAAACAGTCACATGACAGTTCAAGTATTAGAATATTCTTAAACCAATATCACATTATTACATTGCATAGATGTAAGTACAAGACACTCAATGACAAAATACTCACAATGCCTATTCTGTCATAATATATCACTAATTTCTTATACAAAAGGCTCAATGGCCCAATTGTTCCATGAGGGGATTGAACAATCCTTATTATTTTCTTTTAAGAAAATAATATTTCTCAACTACATATCAGCAAATTAGGTATAAATAACAATACAAATAAATGAGTGCGTGTCTGCTTAGGATAGACTAAAACAGAGGTAGGGAAAATATGAAACAATTGTTCTCTTTGGTTGCAATGGTGGTGGGTTTGGGATTAAATATTGAACATTTGAAAAAGAGTAACATGAACACTCTTTTTTTTTCAATCCGGCCCAGGTATGCTGAACCAGAGACTTACAGACATGGGGCAGAGCTGCTACTTGCTCTCCCTGTGCCCAGCCGCTCACGAGGCACCCAGGATGGATGGCGAGTTCTAGCCCTGGCCCACCAACCCAGCAGAGCCGCACAACAAGCCAGATAACCTCCCTACTCCGTCGGGCCACCATTTTCCACATCCAGATTTCCCTCTTGTCAGAACTCCACCCAGCGACAGCCTATGACAGCCCATAACAGCGCGTCTCATTGAGTTCCACCCTGCAGCAGTTTTTTTTTTCAATCCGGCCCAGGTATGCTGAACCAGCTACTTACAGACATGGGCAGAGCTGCTACTTGCTCTCCCTGTGCCCAGCCACTCACAAGGCGCCCAGGAGGGGATGGTGGGTTCTAGCCCTGGCCCGCCACCCCAGCAGAGCTGCACAACAAGCCAGATGACCCCCCCACTCCATCGGGCCACCATTTTCCACATCCGGACTTCCCTCTCATCAGAACTCCACCCAGCAACAGCCTATGACAGCCCATAACAGCCTGTCTCATCGAGTTCCACCCTGCAGCAGTTTTTTTTTTTTCAATCCGGCCCAGGTATGCTGAACCAGCTACTTACAGACATGGGGCAGAGCTGCTACTTTCTCTCCCTGTGCCCAGCCGCTAACGAGGCACCCAGGAGGGATGGCGGGTTCCTAGCAGAGCCGCACAACAAGCCAGATGACCCCCCACTCCATCAGGCCGCCATTTTCCACATCAGGACTTCCCTCTCGTCAGAACTTCACCCAGCAACAGCCTATCACAGCCCATCTCGCGCGTCCACTTGAGCGAGAGATATAAATGCTTTATTTAGAGGTGACTACAATGGTATGCCACCTGCATAGCAAGCCTGGCAAGCTGCCCTGTTTTATTTGATATGCCAAATACCAGTAACAATTATATTAGTTCATTCCAATGACCTAATATAATGTTTGAGGCTCTTTATGTTCCTGGAGCGAATAGATGCCCTTGGGCTCTACTAGCATGAGAGAGGACATATGGAGACATTACTGGTGCCTGCTCTAGCAAATAGATAATCAACAGGAGGATAGTGATAGTGATAGTGAACGTGAACACCTTTGTTGAAAAATTGATTAGAAGTGTACTCTGTTTAATGAGTTTGGTAAGCAAAAGCAATAACACAGATGGTCCAACTCACGTGTAACAACCCAATTAAAAGGTTATTATTTTAGCAATACCATTCCAAGATATATTTTGTAGTAAGCAATATAATTATTGTCTGCTAAGAGAACAGGAATAAGGGTATACGGTGAGTGGAAAACAAGGGTTATTGATGGTGGTAAGGGCACATTGTGGATGGGACTGGTGATGGAATACCAAATGCTTGAAACAACAGTACTATGACGTTGTTGTTCGTACTATGAACAACTTTGTAAATTAGGGTTTTTAAATAAAATTAATTTTTATAAAGGTATTGTAGGCTTTGGGCAAGAGCCCCTTTCCTTGCCTGGAAGTCTTGGGGGACACAGATTACTATAGTCTGTCCTTCCTTTCCTGTTGGCTCTAAATTCACATCACTGTTTCCACATCATATTCTCACATTATCTTTTAACTCTTCTTTCAAATATATTTGGCTTCCAGTTATAAAGATATTTGTGGCTGCATTTAGTCTATACAGATAAAAAATTATACCCAACTCAACTGGCTGGTGGATGGTCTGACATAGAAAAAGACTGGGCCCCCCTGGGATGAACCCAGAGCCACAGCAGAGCCTGGCAAGCTACCCATGGTGAATTAGATATGCCAAAAACAGTAACAATATTGGACCTCATTTCCAATGAATGGAGATATTACTGGTGTGTGCTTGAGCAAATTGGTGAACAATGGGGAGACAAGTAACAAGTGACAAGTGACCTAGCTCAAATCTCTAGCTCCATGCCACTACAAAGTCTCTTTGCCATGGAACAAATTCTATAACCAAAGACCAGTATTTGGATATACTTGTGGACCATCATCCATTCTACTACAGACAAAACTGAGTTTTTGCATCATTAAATCACCATAGCTAACTCTATTACGAAATCCACAAGGACCACTTTTGTAATGTGTTTGGCAAGTTTGATCATCTTTGACCCTTTGATCTATCTGAATAGATACAAGAGAAAGATCACTATCAACTTATTGTAGATAAGCTAAAAGCTATTTTAATCTTCCCAAACATAGCTCATTGGTTCTAATATCAGATTGACAAACTTTGCTAAACGAGGAGGGAAGAAAAATCCCTTGGTCAGGTTATTGAGCTGAAATACAAAGAAAAATAGTCACTTGGGTATTTATCAAATTTAAATCTTATTATAAACTCCTAATTGCCTTCCCCAAAACTCAAATAACAAGTTCTTTGGGGAGGAAAGTTTCCTGTGAGACTGGCTAATGAGGGTCAGTTCTCAGGAACGAGTGGGCTGGCCTGGGAGTCCAGATCCCAAGGACACATGCCAAACTCCATTCTCTCAGCTTTATCATCCCATAGGTTTCCTTTCCTATTAAGCTCTTCTAAGATTTTCCTCACATAACATAGTTCATGTAAAAGTTTAAGTTAATGAAACAACAACAAAAAGAAAATATAAATCAGCGCTAAGTGGTTTTAAAGAGAATATAAATAAGGCTACTTTGGACATCTGACCATTCACAAAAAGATTCTACCCATCTTTAATCCCCATCGAGTGTTGTTGGTAGAGAACTGTTGGTGAATGTGGGATAAATAGAAGCCATGTGTGCAGCTTCCCTTAAAGGAAAAGGTGTGCTCTTCTTTGTTCCCCTTTTCCTAATCATTGACTAGAAAGTGAGAATGACAACAAAAACTCAATCAGTTAACTTGGACCTTGAGGTGACTGGCTAAGAATGTCAGCGCAAGTGAGGATCACTGTGTCCTGTGCTGGGGAGCACAGCATTAAATGCAGAATGTGCATCCTGCCTTCAAACCATTTAATCAGCCACTGAGTCATTTCTCTGCTCCTTTTCCAATAAAAACAATTGACACAATTTTTATTAACTGGATAACTCACTGGATACTTGTAATTTTATGATTTCTTGACTCTGTGATCTTCGATAGCTTGTAAAATCACTTGCTATACAGTCTGGAAAGACTGATAACGCTTTCACCATGCTAGTTTACAAATCTTTGTTTTCCACTTCAGAATTTGTTACTTACTGAGTAATTTTTAGTATTATTGACAAGTTGGGAAACCCTGTAAGTTAAGAATAGGTGTGATGAGCATCTGTTGACAAAGATCTTGTCATAGTTACATGAAAATTTAGTGGGCCTTGCTTTATATGACACATTTGGAAAGTCAATTTTCCTGATAAAACTAAAACTTGTTCACAGTGCAATGCAGGAAAATGTGAAGCCCTTTTACAAAAGGAAAAATATTTTACAAAAATTCTGATTTCTGGTAATTGCTGTCTTCTTCCCACTTTTAGCAAAAACCTAGAAGATAAAATTAAGTCAGCTCCAAGCTGGTCAGTCTCTCTCTCTCAGAATGGGAGGGCATTCAGCTTTGCCAAAGAAGTTGCCCTCTGAATATAGCCTGAAATCTAGTTTTATTGCAAGTCCAATAACTCAGAACACTACTCACCTGACAATGTTTATAGCTCCAGTACCTTTTTCTTAAGCATCAGGGTAGAGTTTAGTGTTGGGGACTGAGAATTAAAGAACATGGCAATAGATTACTTTTATATTCACCATTAAAGGCTATGAGCATAATAGAAAAGATGGAATTAAGAGTTGCTGTCACCTCCAAAGATATTATTTCAGGCAACTCTAAAAATATTACCATTACTGTGAGAAAGAAATTGGAAAATTTAAAAAATAATGAAAAAGATTCATATCTTTATGATATGCAAATTCAATAACTTAATGTGGTTATTTACATATGTAACTGACCAGAGTGAATAAATAGAGAACATTTTAGTCTTGTTGTACACAATTGTACTAACAAAACCTTCATATACACAGTCTTTAAAAATTTATTGTATCAATTATATTCTGCTTCCTAATAAACTATACCTAACTTAGAGGTATGAAACCACAGCAATCCTTCTTTGCTCTCATTGTAAGCCTCACAGTTCTGGGAGATAATCTTGTTCAATTAAGTAGCTCCCATTTAAGGTCTCTGATGAAGTGATCAGACAGTGCTATGGTAGAACCAACTTAATAGCTTCTCCCACTTACTCAGTGTTAATAGTGACTGTTGACTGTTAAGACTGAGAAAGGACATTTTCCTTATAAAAGTAAGCACCCCCAAAGAGTCAGGTAGACCATCACCTTTTATGGCCTACCTTTGGAAGTCATATGGTGCCATTCTTCCAAATCATATAATTCATTGGTTGAAACAGTCAAAACTGCTTGAGCTTCACAAAGGAAAAACAATTCTGCTTCTTGATGGGGAAAAAGGAAGGTCCAAAAAGAATAACTAATGTTATGAGAAAGTTTTGTTGAAAATATCTGTGGAAACTATGCCTCTATAAATTGTCCATCTTCAAAATGTAATTCATGAGTCACACACACACACAAAAAAAGGTAGAAAACGTAAAAATTGTGACAAGGTTCTGATGCTCTCAACAAAGACATGTCCTGCTGGACAAATTTTTATAAAAATTCCTAGAAGCAAATTCAAATCATATATGCCAATGACCAAAGAAGTTCTTCCCAGAGAGCTGGGGACCAGGATATCAGAAGAAGGAACACTTCAGCACACTGCTTCTATCTAAAGACATTTAGTTTATGAGGAAACAGTAACTCGCAGATGTTTACCATTATTCCAAATTTTATAGGGAGTTTTAAGAATTAAATGAGGCTATTCCCTTTCAACTGTGTATAAAGTTGAAAGGGAATGGCATAAAGGGTATAAAGGCATACCCATTCACATGGGTATAAAGGTAGCAGAGATATGTTTAGTTTTCTAAATCATAAAACATGAGGAGACTTTTGCCCATTTCCTAAACTGCACGGATTTTGAACTGAATATCAGGATACTACTTTTGTTTGCTGTTTGTCAGGGATTTTCTTGTTCTGTTTTGTTGGGGTTTGTTTGTGTGTTTGTTTGTTTGTTTGGGGTGTTATTTTTTTTTGCCTAGAAAATGGCGCTCAGGAGGGCTCTGGGACCTCCCCATGAAATTCAACTAACCAGAGCTGATATCACAGTTCAGGAAGATCTAAGGATATGGTGGTTCTCAGGCTTTGGGGTGCCAGGGACCACCAGAAGCATGCAAGCAGTGTTTGAGGTTTCCATGGGCACACCCAGGAATGCACCTGGCAATGTTCTCAGGGCCATGTGGTGTGTGAAACAAGGTTTATATGCAAGAGATGCATGTGCCCTAACCCCAGTTTAAGGATTGCCTTTCTTTGAAGAAACCATAGCAAAAACTCATGGAGGTCATGTAGGCAGGGCCAGAATAATAAAGAAGGGTCCCTTATGAATAACACGGGGTGGGGGAGCAATAAAATACAGAAGAGACCAAAAGATTTGGCAAGTGTTGTACAGAGCCAAGCAAGCAGCTTTAGGAGAGTTTTTGTGCGATGAGCCTCCTGACATCAAGAAGTTCAACGAAGTTTTCTTAGGGCTCAAGCAGAGGTGGTAAAAGCGAAACAACAGCACAGCCAGGAGAAAGGAACAAGTGGGCTGAGAATCTAGCCAGAGCCTGTGAATCTCTACTCCCTCAAGGCTTGAACATCAAGCAACCAATGCCAGTTTGGTCGCTGATATCGTATATGATCTCCCAAATACAGCCATGAGTGATTCTTGAATGCAGAGTGGGTGTAAACTTGAGCACCTGATGGTGTGCCCCAAAGCACCAAAAGAAAAAAAGTTAAATTAAATGAAAGCAATTAATACTTCAAATCATATACTCTGAGGCAGGTCTTACATATAATGGCATCAAGACCAAGACATCAATAAGATATATCTTAGGTCTGCAAGTACATTTTAATGTACCAAGTTCATCAAACACAGCAAGTAAAAACATAATCTGAACTCTATGATACTAACTTCAGAGGTAGCTTCACAAACATGATAACACAGGCTAAGAAAACAGAAGCAAAGAAAAATAATGAGACTGAATAAAACTAGAAAGTTTCTGCACTGTGAAAGAAATGATAAGCAGAATTAAAGGCACCCTGCTGAGTGGGAGGAAACAAACAACTAATGCCAAAAATTTGGAAAGCACTGACAAAACTTAACAAAAATAAAACAAGAAAAGACAACTAACAACCCCATCAAAAAATGAGGAGAGGTGATGAACAGACAGTTCCTCTAAGCAGACACAGACTGCCAATGGCTGTATAAAACAAAGATACTTCATCACATCTTAGGAAAATACAGATTAAAACAACAATTAGATATCACCTCAGTGCAGATGGAATGGCATATATCATAAAGACTACAAAGGGCCAGTGCTGGCAAGTATGTGATGAAAAGGGAAGCCTTGTTCACTATTGGTGGGAATGTTGTCTGGTTTAGTATTTGTACAAAATAGCATGGATATATCTCCAAGTTTGTAACTGATCCTACATATGACCCAGATATTCTATTCCTTAGTATCTATCCCAGGAACACAAAAACATTAATTTGGAAAGATACTACAATACTATGATCATTGCAGTGATATGACAATAGCCAACATCTAGAAACAGCCCAAATGCCCCCAAACAGATGAGTGGACAAAAAGTTGGAATAACAGTCAGTTATAAGGAAAAGATGAAATTCTGCAATTCACTGCAACTTGGAGTGAACTAGAGGGTATCATGCTAAGTGCAGTGAATCAAAGAGGGGACAAATCCTGAATAATCTCTCTCATATGTGGAGTCCATGAGAGCCAACGATGAGCTGGAGAGCCAGCTTTGCATGCAGTATTGGATGCAGGCTGCAACCCCAACATGAAAGAGTCCCTCAGAACACCACCGGGAGTTTTCATTTGGATCTGAGCTGAGAGTAGCCCCTAAGTGCTTTAAGGTGTGGTCCCAAAACAAACAAACAAAATGAGTCAATGATAAGCGATCCAGCAAGTGAGAGTCTAACTAAATAACTAAGTTTCCTAAGCATGGGACTGGGGAGTACAGGAAAAGTGAATCTAGAGACAGTGTTAAAGGGGCACTGGTGCTCTGGTGGTGGTCTGGTTTAAGTATTTTAAAATAGTAATAGTAATTCTATAATTAATTCTACAGTATTTCTGTGACTTATAGCTGAAGGCTTAAATTTGTCTATAGAGTGTTTTCTTTCCTTCCATAGCACTATAATCCATCCCTTTATGTATATGGCTCCACCTCACACCCCAAAAACTAACTATACAACCATTAGATATTACTAAGTGTTGTATGATAGATGAACGGGAACTAAACCACCTCCGCTTCGCTGATGACATCATTCTAATAACACCAAACATTAGCCAAGCGGCACAAATGCTGGCTGACTTCGACCAAGAATGTGGAAAGACAGGTCTACAGCTGAATCTAAAGAAAACAATGCTTATGAAGAATGAACTAGAACTAGTTCCAAGAGGCCCCATTCACTCTCAATGCAACAAACATCTCTTAATGCAGCAGTTATGTGTACCTAGGTCGAGAAATCAACATGATGAACGACCTAAAACCTGAGCTGCGCAGGAGGAAGAGAGCGGCATGGAGTGCCTTCAAAGGCATCGAAAAAATAGCTAAAAGGACAAAGAACCTCTGGCTCCGGGCACATCTCTTTGACTCCACCATTCTCCCTGCATTAACATATGCCTCAGAGACCTGGGCCCTATGAAAGCAGGATGAGAATGCTATTCGGTCTCCCAGAGAGGAATCGAAAGAGCTATGCTTGGAATATCACGCCTCACTCAAGTGAGAGAAGGAATCCTGGAGTTCTGACCTCCGTTGCTATTCCAGAATCAGGGAACCTGTCTCGTTTGCCAAGGCATCGAAAATCAGATGGGCTGGACATGTAATGCGATTTGGAGACAACCGCTGGACTAGAGCCATTACCGACTGGATCCCACGGGATGTCAAAAGATCACATGGCTGCCCACCTACCAGATGGTCAGACTTCCTTGTCAAGACCCTGAAGGAACGGTTTGAGGCTCTTCATATCAACCAGATGCCATTGGGTTACATTGGCACGTGATAGGGTCCAATGGAAATGTTACTGGCGCCCGCTCGAGCAAATCGATGAATAATGGGATTCAAGTGATCAAGTTGTATATAATTAAATTGCAGAACATGGAAAAATAAATTTTATTTTCTAGGAAGTGCCCTTTAGTCAACCCCCTTTCCTTTTTTTTTTCTGCCTAGGGAAACCAATATGATGCCTAGAATTCACATTACCCTTGGGGCCAAATAAGTTACCCTAAAGTAAGAAAGACACTTAGTGTGTATTTCAAACACTAAGTTAAGAGAAAGAAAGATTGTTTCCTGATAATTCTTAGGCTTTCATGCTAGTCCTGAAATCCTTACCTCTGGATTCCTTTACATGAGAGAAAAATAAATATCAATTTAAGTTGATATTTTAGATAGAACTATCATTAACAGTAAATCAAATCGTGACTAATGCAGCATATAATGAACAGAGAATAAAACTATAAAAGTGCAATACATTGATATAAGCATTAATTAGAGTAACCACAACTTGATTACACAAGTTGTGATTCAGAATAATCCTCTACCTTTATATGACAAGCAAAGATATGTTTTCAAAATGCAAATCTTATCCCATAACACCTTCCTCCACCCCAGATTAAAATGATCCTGTCAATTCCCTTAGATTTAGCGCCTTAGTCTGGAGTATAATTTCTTGTTGATCTGGTCCCTTCTGTATCACTGTATCACTGTCTTCCCATTCATCATCGATTTGCTCGAGCGGGCACCAGTAACATCTCCATACGACCTGTCTCATGCAAGTAGAGCCCAAGGACACCTGCTTGCTCCGGGACATAAAGAGCCTCAAACCATTCCATCAGGTCATGGGAATGAGGTCTATAATTGTTACTGGTATCTGGCATATCAAATATGACATGGGTAGCTTGCCAGGCTCTGCCGTGCAGGTAGCATACTCTTATACTCTTATTGTATGCGGGACACAGGGTTTAATCCTGGGCATCGCGTATGGTCCCCTGAGCACCACCAGGAGTAATTCCTAAGTGCAAAGCCAGGAATAACCATGAGAATCGACAGGTGTGACCCAAAAAAGCCAAAAGAAAAGTTTACCACCCTGTGTCCTTACTCATGCTGTTCAACACTCAGTTCCTCAGTTCAAGATTTTTTTTCCATGTGGTTTAGCTTTGTGTCATTTCGGGCACTTCTATCCCCATCAAACCCATTTACTCCTGTGTCACCCCTCATTTTTTGAGAATCAGCCCGACTGATCTTTCAGTTGCTGAACCTCCTTCGCTATTCGTCCATCATCATACTGAGTGATTGTTCACCAGAATATTCTCCAGATAGGCCCCTCTCAGCTGGTTTTATAGGTGTATTTTAGCATTAAAATCATATTTTAAAGTTTTCAGATTGTGCCCTCACCTACCATCCACTCAATGTCTGACCTGAGGAAACTGTTATATAACTGCCCTTTCTTTTAGGACCATGCTCTGCCCAGATCACACCCATCACATACATTCCCATACCAAGACCCTCTGTGATCTCCTCATACAGCACACTTTCAAGTTTCAAATTCCCTGTCAAATTTCCTTATTAGAGCAATTCACTGTGCATATAACTTTGTAAGGTTATTTGATAATATGTTATTTTGCTTATGAAACCATGTGTGTTTATGTCTGTGAACATTTGACAAATGTCACCTTTCCTTCACCAGACTATGTTTCATGAGTCAGAAAAGTATCTTGGTTTTTAGTTATCCTCCAAGCACAGCACTGTTGTTTAACATATTGCAAGGTCTCAATAAATATGAGGAATCAAGAGTTAATACACTCAAGTGCTAAGTTGAAAAAATTTTTAAAGGTTATAGTGATGTTAGATTCATAGAAGGATTTAGGAAAGACTGCTGCTTCTTCAGTGTTTTGAAAAGCTCGAGGACAACAGCAATAAATCTTTTGGCAGATCAAGTTTACAGGATTCTCCTGCAAACCCATCTGGGCTACAATTTTTATTCTGGAGGATTCTTTTAGTATCATCAGCAGCAGCAGCAGCAGCAGCAGCATCGTCATCATTATTATTATTACTGTAGTATTATCATCCTGAACTGGATTGGCAGAACATTAGATGAAGAACAACCATGCGAGCAAGCTGGTTTCCTAAAAAGGATTCAGCACAATCAACCATATCCACATGGTAACCAAGCTCATTGAAGTTTGTAGGGAGTTCAGGATGCCACTCTGTCTCACGTTCATTGATTTAAAGAAAGCCTTTGATTCTGTGGAGACTGAGGGTGGTAATCGAAGCCCTAGCCAAACAGGGTGTTCAAACCCAATACATCAAGATCCTTTTGTGAGCTGTATTACGGATTCACCACCAGGATCTCACCATTCCACAAAGAAGTAATCAGAGATGTCAAAAGAGGGGTTAGGCAGGGTGATATCATTTCACCAAAACTCTTCGGCTCCACCCTCGAAAACATTATGCAACAATTAGAATGGGAAGGGAATGGGAGTGAAGATAGATGGCCAGCAACTGCACCACCTACGCTGATGACATCGTTCTAATAATACCAAACATCAGCCAAGTGGCACAAATGCTGGCTGACTTTGACCAAGAATGTTGAAAGATAGGTCTACAGCTGAATCTCAACAAAACTATGTTCATGAAAAATGAACTAGTTCCAGAGGCCCCATTTAACTCTCAATGGAACAAAATCTCTGAATGCAACAGCTATGTGTACCTAGGTAGAGAAGTCAACATGATGAACGACCTAAAACCTGAGTTGCACAGGAGGAAAAGAGCGACATGGACTGCCTTCAAAAACATAGAAACAATAACCAAAGAACAAATAACCTCCAGCTCCGGGCACATCTCTTTGACTCCACCGATCTCCCTATATTAACATACACCTCAGAGACCTGGGCTTTACGAAAGCAGGATGAGAATACCATCCGGGCTCCCAAAGAGGAATAGAAAGAGCCATGCTTGGAATATCACGCCTCACTTAAGTGAGAGAAGGGAATCTGGAGTTCCGACCTCCTCCGCTATTCTAAAATCAAGGACACTGTCTCATCTGCCAGGACATCAAAAATCAGATGGGCTGGTCATATAAATTGATCTGGAGACGACCATTAGACTAGAGCCGTTACCGATTGGATCCCACGAGATGTCAAAAGATCGCGTGGCCGCCCACCTGCAAGATGGTCAGACTTCCTTATCAAGACCTTAAACAAACAGTTCGAGGCTCTTAATATCCCAAAAAAAACAGATGCCATTGGGATACTCTGGCCTGTGATAGGGTCAAATGGGAACATTACTGGTGCCTGCTCGAGCAAATCGATGAATAATGGGATATCAAGTGATCAAGTGATTATTATTATTATTACTGAATCACCATGAGATACATAGTTACAAAGCTGTTCATGCTTCCATTTCAGTTATATAATGTTCAACACCCATCTTTCCACTTGTGTACATTTCCCACACCATTATCTCCAGTTTCCCTCCTGCCACCCTCCACCCCGCCTGCATCTATAGCAGGCATGTTTCTTCTTTCTCTTGCTCTCCCTCTCTCTCTTGCTCTCTTCTTTTGAGGCCTATGGTTTGGAATATAGGTGCTGAGAAGTGATCATGTTTGTTCCTTTACCTGTCATAGTAGTTCCTTCTCTATCCCAACTCTGTCTTCCCCAGCACTTGAGGCAAACTTCCAACCCCAACCATGGATCAATCTTTCTTATTCTTATTTCTATTGCAATCATTCTGTCTGTCCCTCTTCTTCTGACTTATGTAACTTAGCATGATACTCTCCATGTTCATCATTCATAAATGAATTTCATAACTTCATTTTTCCTAATGGCTGAGTATTATTCCATTGTGTAGATGGACAATAGTTTCTTTAACCAGTCTAACCAATCATCTGTTCTCAGGCACTCTT
>JAJIBD010008861.1:0-66628 GCA_021461705.1 Cryptotis parvus
TGACTCAGTAAGTACTTAAATAGTATTCAATGCACCACTCTTCTAGGTGCTTGGAATAAAACAAAGAAAAATAATCTCTAACCCAAACAAAACAAAAGGCCCAAACTCTAAAGCTATTTGAAAATCTCTGCAATCTATTAAACGATTAAATGATAAAAAATGAACAAAGAACTAAACAGTCAAATTGTAGTGGTTAAATTAACATAGATAGAATACTCTAAACATTGGTATATATCTAATTTGAACAGAAATGATCTCGCCTCAATTTGAACTGAGAAAAATCATACTTTTTATATTTTAGGAATATAAAAACATTGCATTTCTTTGAAAATACATATGTCAAATATTAAAGTCTCAAAAACAAAATAAAATCAGGCATACCTCAACACAAGGTACAATGTCTATGCCAACAAGTTAGAAATTCTTCAAACTTTAGAAATGGGTTAAAGCAGCTGCCAACATCAAGTAATCTGATCTTTCCTGAGGTTTGTAGCAACCTAAAAAGAGAGTATTTTATCTTATAAAAGGCAAAATGAAAGAAAAAATTCAAACACAAGAGACTAAAAAGACTGTCTAAATTATCCTTTGCATGTTTAAAAATGACAAGCTCTATGGGCTTGGAGGAGAGAGTACAGTGTCTATCTAGTATGGGCCCACCTGGGTTTGATATCTGGCATCTCATATGGTCCCCTGAGCACCGCCAGTACGCCAGTAGTAATTCCTTAGTGAGAAATTTATAAACCGTAAAAGAGCTGTAAATTTATGTGGGTCATATTTAATAATAAAATTGCACTTGAAAGCTCAAAATGGAATAGTTTTTAAGCTATTGCTGGCTAATATAAATTATACTTTTTAAACAAAAAATTTGGATTAAAAGGATAAAAAAACGTGAAGCTACTGCTTTTACATCTGCCCTAGAGAAGACAGCTATTATTCTAATCTTTGTCTTCAACCTTTTTCAACATCATATCCTATGCAGACACTGGAAAACTCCATTCTGTATTCATAAAAAAAGAGCATTAAAGAAAATTATATCTTAATGTATTATGAAAATAATCTCCCACACTTAGTATAAATATGAAGATAAATTTCCCCCAGATCATATTTTGAAATTTGTCTATCTAGATCCACTCACAAATAAATTCAGCAGTTATTGTAGCATTTACACCCTGACTAGCATATTGACCTTAGGGCCTAAATAAAAAAGGTAAGAGATGACCAAAAATAGGGGCAATCCCTGGAAAGGCAATGTGCATTAAAATAATTCAGTATTTTTTCCAGACAAGGAATGCAACAGAATTTCCAATTTTAAGGAAGAATTTTGATGTCCAAGTATTTTACAGAAATAACCATCACCATTTGGTTCAGATAAACTATCTAGAACCTGTCTGATATATGATCTCTGTTCAAACAAACAATATGAGTCAACTTTAAAAGTCTCAATAAATTTTAATAAAGTACTTATCCGAAGAGAAAACTGAGGATATCAGGAAAAGGAAATTTCACCAAGTCAGTAATTCTGACTATGACCTTCAGACGAAAGTCATTTCCTTCTAAGAATTTGTTATTAATTCTTTTTTAGTAAAGAGCTGCTTCTAAGGTTGAAGTAATTTTCTATACTGCAGTCAATCTGGAAGTATATATGATGAATAATATCTATGCCATATCGAGTATCAATCTGTGAAGTTAAATTTATTGATACTTGAGCATCACAATATACTTCAAGTATACTTGAAGAGAGAAAGGAAGGGAAAAAAATTAGCAAATTCTGTGGCACATTTCAAGTTATTAAAGCAACAAAAGTCCAGTAGACAGGAGTTACAGAAATGCCTGAATTCATTAATACAAGTCAATGAACTGATATGAATTGAAGACTCAGATTATTATGTTAGAATATGTGAGAATCTTTAATAACATGAAATACTATATATACTACTTAATTTCATTCTTAGCTTCTTTGGGGCTACTATTAAGAACAAGAATTCCTGAATAAGAAAGATTAAGATCAAAACCTGATTCAAAAATAATTGTTATATGAGGCCAATAATGACAAATATAGGAGTTACTTCCAGGGTTAAATAAAATATCATAAACCAATCATGATATCTATGAAAGTACTCAACAGGTACTGAGTACAATACAATGCAATGCAATGCAATGCAATGCAATGCAATACAATACAATGTAATTCATTTTGAAAAAAATTTAAACATATGCAATAGTTTTCTATTGTTGATTTTAAAACACCAAACAATTCTATAATGCAGACTGATCTTGGTTCTAATAAACTTGCAATGAAAATTTTGGCAGTTCTAGGCTCTTATATGAGGATAATGGAATAGATATGGGACAAAATCCACTTCTAGGTTAACTAAAGTTGGTGGCAGAATCCATTTCCCTGTGGACTTAAAGACTGAAGTCCTTCTCTCCTTGCTAACTAAGCTTATTTAGCTTTTTAGAGGTCATGTGCATTTCATGGTTCACAGTTCACTCCATTTCCAAAGCCAAAAAACAGGAATCCTTTTGTTTCAAATCTCCCTCAAGGTCTAATTTTCCTCTTGCCTTCTACTAAATTCGAGAATAGCTAGATTTCTCATCACTGACATTATTTTAATTTTCTGTTTATTTCAATGAGATAATGAAAGTAATAAATAGTACATCGTGACAGTAAGATATGTAAAGAGAATAACAAGAATCAGTTTTGAAATATTCTCGTTTTGTATTATCTACAGTTTTCCTACCCTCCATTATTAAGAATCTAAATTCTATTAACATGTTTGAAAGCAGTAGAGAAAAGTATAGATTAAAAGACTGATGTTAGTTACTAAACAAAGGAAATAAAAACTCTTCTGAAGTCTGGTATTTGGACATGGCTTGATATATCTATATCAAATACATTTGATATAGATATATATGATCACTGTATCACTGTCTTCCCATTTATTATTGATTTTCTCGAGTGGGGCACCAGTAACATCTCCATATGTCCTGTCTCATGCTAGTGTAGCCCAAGGGCATCTGCTTGCTCCAAGAACATAAAGAGCCTCAAACTGATACGCCAGATCATGGGAATGAGGTCTATAATCGTTACTGGTATTTAGCATATCAAATATGACACAGGTAGCTTGCCAGGCTCTGCCGTGCGAGTGGCATACTCTTGTAGTCACCTCCTAAATCCAGTATTTATGATATCTATAGTTTATCTATATATCTATATGTATAGATATAGAGATATATATGATATCTATAGTTTGATATCTATTAGAGAATAGGGATAGAGTCTTTCTAAACCCTCTACAAAAAGCTGCTGGAACAGCTGGTTATTTAAAGAGATATGTAATAGAAACCTTAACTAGAAACAGTAAACTTCTGTTTACTGTTAGACAGAAGTCTTAGATTTCAGCACACTCCTCCCACCCCTACTACTTCTGTTTCACCTTGCAATAGCCATTGTGTAACTCTTTTCTTTCCTTCCTTCCTCCTTCTTCCCACTCTCTGTGCCATACTAGGCTCAAGGACTCTACCTACCTGTGTATCTATTGTAACAAGCAGGGTTGGTTTCTTTTGATTATCACAGTATAGTTTTGCATGACCAACACTTAGCTGCTATGGTCACACACTTAGTTGAGTTACAATGTTGACTGCCCACTCTGTAATGCCTCTGGGAGGGTTCTCTCAGCCTCAGGGGTGGCAATATGGATTAAACACAGGGCTTCCCACCTGCAAAGGTAGGCACACTACCATCTAAACTGTCCCCATTCACTAGTCTTGGATCCTGAAATGTTCCTTGCACAAAACTTAATAAAACATTATCATCCCCTGCAAAAAACTTTTTAAATAAAAAGCAACTTCATGGTTACCCCAGATTGGTGTATGACCAAATAAATATATGGGTTCTGTAAGCCTGGTCAATCACTTAAGCACATAAAACATCATAGGTTGCCAGTAATAATTTGTGTGTAGCAATAAAGTTAAACTTCTTATTTTATAAATGGAAATAACATCAATAAGTTTTAAATAGTAATTCTGATATGGGCTTCCCATTCTGAATCATGATTTTATATACTACACATTTTGGGGAACAGAAGTGGATTACTTTACAAATTAATCGTTTTAAAAATAAATAAACATTGTTAAAGTTCAATGAAAATACTTAAGTATATGAGAATTCAGAAGTAAATCACTTACATAGTAAACATAGTGAGATAACATTAATTTTATTAAGATTTCACTAAAAAATGTATCTTTGTTATAACTGGAAAAGGATTTTTTAGACAAATATTAAGAGGAATAACAGTTGAGATATTTAAATTTTTAAGAGTATGATCATACCAGATTATTTTAAAAGTTAACAGACACAGACATTTAAAAATGACTCAACTATATCAAAATTATTGCTCTTTCCATTTACATGTATTTTTACACATTCTACTTTCAAGGTGTCATGTTACTTTATTTTCCTGGCAGAGGATATGTGTGCCATGCAAAACTAACAAAGGAGAATTTTTTTTTTGTGTTTTTTTGGGTCACACCTGGTGGACGCTCAGGGGTTACCTCCTGGCTCTGCACTCAGAAATTACTCCCTGGCGGTGCTCGGGGGACCATATGGGATGCCGGGATAGAACAGGGTTGGCCACAAGCAAGGCAAACACCCTACCTACTGTGCTATCGCTCCAGTCCCAGGAAAAAAAGAAAATTAAAAAAAAATTTTTTAACCAGAAATATTTGTCTAAAAATTAGAGAATTAAAACAAAGCTTGTCAGTATTTCTTCAGAGTAGTGCAATATAGATTTTTTTTTTTAATTAAGAAAGTGATTCTGTTAGGGATAAGAAGATGACAATTTTGCAGTACTAACATAATTTATTTTTAAATCCACCCTAATTCTATATACATTTTTTCCTGTTCCTTGGCTTTAATTAATTGTTACTCTTTTCATTCTCTTCTCTAACTTTACTAGTGTTATTGTATTAGTAATCAAATCTTAAAAAATTAGACTCTCATTATATAAATCACAAAAATAAAAATTTATATACTATAAATCAACATGCAAAATAGAATATGTTGGAATCACGTGACTAGAACTCCTGAATTTCTCTAAAGACGTTTTTTTTAACTGTCCCCCTAAAGACATTATCTTTATCAAACTATTTACTCACTATCATTATCTTCTTTGTACTAAAAACCATCTCCAATCTGCACCCAATTAATGAACATCATTATGAACTCCTATATGTTCGCTGATGCTTCTTCTCCATACCTATTATATATGTGCAAACATTCCATGAATTCCACAATTGAGGTTTCCCTTTCTACTCTCATCTCTTCCAGAATGATTCAGATAATACATCAGTATATTCAGATGCTATCATCTACTTCTCTTGATAAATAGTTCCCAAATGCAGATGAATGAGTCATTTCTATTTTCTAAACTTTGCTTTTTTTGATTCTTTGTATTACCATGGAATAACTACTACTGACATTTAATTAACTGTCGTTTCTCATTTTAGTGAGGGCTAATTTTGGTGCAGAATCGCTGGTTTTCTAGATATCCTACCTATGTTTAAATAGACTGCATATGCAAGTTTTTAAAGTAACTTTCTACTTGACATTATAAACCTTCATTTCTTACCCTAACATGTTATCAGAGGAATACGCGTATTGTTCATTACTTGCAGTAAACCATTACATTATGCTATATCATTAAAAACTGTTAACAATCTGGATGAACCACAATATTACTGTACATTAGGGTGCATGATAGCTATCCCAGGGCAATAATGAATATTGACAAAGTAGAAAAGAATACTTACTCAGTTATTAGTTCAGGGTTTGTAAAGCTGAGGTTGGTTAAATGACCTTCAAGTTTAGAAGATTCATGGGGATTTAAGGCTGGAGTGGTCTTATTGGCGAGGACAGCTCTTTTTTCATCTTTTTCAAGTGCTTTTCTCTTCCCACCATTTTGAAAATATTCTCTGCATACACTACAATACAAAAAAAAAAAGGTTACTTGTAAGAACCAGATATAATGTAAAAGGAAGACCAGCCTTTATATGAACTTCCATAATACAGATTCCTGCTCTGAAAATGTTCCATTGATATCTGAGGCACCTTGTTGCACTCGCAACAGTTTAAAATTAACATACAACAAAGGCGCGATCATAAATGCTTAATAAATGAGGAGCATGTCTGCCAGGAGGATAGATATGCTGGCGTATTTTCGGAACTAAAACATAACTCCTTCAGAAATCCTTAGGTAAGTTTGCTACTCAGTAACAACCTCAAAAATAATTTGCATGAATATAAACTATTCATGAATATGATACACATCTTGTGTATATAATATATGGCAAATATAATACCATGGTGTGTGTATATTATATAAACATAATATACAGAAAAAAATATATATATATTTTTATATGCCATCTTGCTGACAGATTCCCAAAGTTGCTTTGTAAAGCCCTCCCTGGTTTACAAAAAGCCAAGTGGCCAACATACTAAGAACCATGTATCTTATTTTTTCTCTGAGAGAAGGACATAAAAATCTAGTTATTGTAAAATGGCATTTCCACAAGATGGACATTTAGGGAGAACACCAGTCTGAATATAACAGCTTACATAATACATGGAAATTATTCCTGTCCCCCAAAACATCATTTAGTACATGTAAAATGCAAATGTTCCAAAATGGATCATTTTTAACTCATCCATAATTTAGACTACATCCAGGTTACTATTCTGAATCAAACACTAAAGACAGGAACAAGCTTAAAATTTTCTTAACATCTGGTAAAATTTTAGAGTGAAACAGTAGGGCATCATGCATGCATATAGAAGAGGTCAATGATGCCGATGTGTGTGGCATTGAAATCATGTGCATGAGAAATCATTATTAATAGCACTATAAACTATAGAAGTTCAATTTAAAAAAATACCATAAAAAATTTTTAAAAAGGGTCAACAAATTTTCACCACTTAATCAATAGAAACCCTTGTCAGATATCAAATCCAGGAAACTTAAAGGAGAAGAGAGTGGTGAGGACCAGTTCTGGTCCTTTGAGTTTCTAACATGATAGGAGATATATACCAAGTATAATAAACTGACAGACACCTAAACTGAAGGAGAATTTAAACATATTTTCTATCTTATTTAATTGCTAAAACAATCCACTTTCTTTTTATTTATTAAAACTCACACTTTCAACATGTCTAGACTAGTTTTACCATCAATAAGAGTAAGATTCCAAAAACAGAGAGATAAAGAACGGTAGGACAGAGGGCAACATGCTTGCCTTCATGCCAAATACTGCACATCTCCTGCATCCTTTCAGAAGCCAAACCCTGACTACATCTGGGTGGGACGCAAAAACCAAAATCAAATAAATAAACAAACTCAAACCAAAACAAAAGGAAAGAATTATTGAAAATTTAAAACTGGCATCTGTAAGTAAAAGTGAATAATGCTTATTTCTTCTAACATTTAAAGAATGCTATTACTTCAGTACCAGTAATTAACTTGTTCTGCATAGATTTAGTCATCATTAGTCATATATTTATTAAGCATAAATAATACTTTTTATTATTTTTTTTAATAAAGGCTTTTAGATAGGTTCTGAGAAAAAAATTGAAAAAAGGATAGATTCCTTTAAGGAGTTCACACTAGAGATCACTTGATCACTTGAATCCCGTTATTCATCGATTTGCTCGAGCGGGCGCCAGTAACATCTCCATTGGACCCTATCACGTGCCAATGTAGCCCAATGGCATCTGGTTGATTCAGGAATATGAAGAGCCTCAAACCGTTCCTTCAGGGTCTTGACAAGGAAGTCTGACCATCTTGTAGGTGGGCAGCCACGTGATCTTTTGACATTCCGTGGGATCCAGTCGGTAATGGCTCTAGTCCAGCGGTTGTCTCCAAATCGCATTACATGTCCAGCCCATCTGATTTTCGATGCCTTGGCAAGCGAGACAGCGTCCCTGATTCTGGAGGTCAGAACTCCGGATTCCTTCTCTCACTTGAGTAAGGCGTGATATTCCAAGCATAGCTCTTTTCAATTCCTCTAGGGAGACCCGAATAGCATTCTCATCCTGCTTTCGTAGGGCCCAGGTCTCTGAGGTGTATGTTAATGCAGGGAGAACGGGTGGAGTCAAAGAGATGTGCCCAGAGCCGGAGGTTCTTTGTCCTTTTAGCTATTTCTTCGATGCCTTTGAAGGCATTCCATGCCGCTCTCTTCCTCCCTGCGCAGCTCAGGTTTTAGGTCGTTCATCATGTTGATTTCTCCACCTAGGTACACATAACTGCTGCATTCAGAGATATTTGTTCCATTGAGAGTGAATGGGACCTCTCAGGAACTAGTTCATTCTTCATGAACATTGCTTTCTTTAGATTCAGCTATAGACCTATCTTTCCACATTCTCGGTCGAAGTCAGCTAGCATTTGTGCCACTTGGCTAATGTTTGGTGTTATTAGAACGATGTCATCAGCGAAGCGGAGGTGGTGCAGTTGCCCGACCATCTATCTTCACTCCCATTCCTTCCCATTCTAATTGTCGCATGATGTTCTCAAGGGTGGCACTGAAGAGTTTTGGTGAAATGGTATCATCCTTTCGAAACCCTCTTTTTACATTAATGACCACTTCTTTGTAGAATGGTGAGATCCTGGTGGTGAATCCGTAATATAGCTCACGAAGGATCTTGATGTATTGGGTTTGAACACCCTGTTTGGCTAGGGCTTCTATGACTGCTTCAGTCTCCACAGAATCAAAGGCTTTCTGTAAATCAATGAACGTGAGACAGAGCGGCATCTTGTACTCCCTACAAACCTCGATGAGCTTAGTTACTGTGTGGATGGTCGATTGTGCTGAATCCTTTCTGGAAGCCTACTTGCTCGCATGGTTGTCCTTCATCTAGTGTTCTGCTAATCCTGTTCAGGATGACTCGTGTAAACAGCTTGTAGATGACGGACAACAGGCAGATGGGGCGATAGTTGCCGATGTCGTGAATGTCTCCCTTCTTGAACAGTAGAACTGCCCTGCTGGTTTTCCATTGGGAGGGCACCTTGCATTCGGACAGGTAGCGTGTGAAGAGCCGAGCTAGTGTATTGATGAGTACTGACGGCAGATTCTTCAGGTGTTCGGGTCTGACTTATTTGGGCCTGGTGCTGTTCCCTTCTATACCAATGAGATGGCATGTCAGATTTCAGAAGGGAGAACGTTGGGAATGACATATCCATCCTGTGGAATTTGGTATGTGGGCAGGTGGATGTGGCTATCAAAGAGATTTGAGTAGAAGTCCTGGATAATCTTCTCCATTGCCTTTCTGGAAGATGTGATAGATCCATCAGGACATTGGAGGGCAGTCATCTTGGTCTTATAGTTGGCGAAGGACAGGCAGGCAGTCGCGAATGCTTTCCCGGCTTCTGCTGCATCTTCCAGTATTTCTGGTCTTCTGTCTTTGAGGTCTTCTTTTTATCGCTTCTCTGCACCGTTTAGCAAGCTCCGGACGTTAGCATTTGGTCTCCTGAGGCTCGTGCCTTGCCACGTTGGCGAATGAGCTCGAGAGTTTCTGAAGACAGGTGTTCTTTTGTGTCTTTCTTCTCTCTCCGCATTCTTCGCACAATCATGGAGGTGCTGAACCAGTCGGTTGTATTCTTCATCGATGTCGTCAATGATGGTATCTTCCCATGTTGCTGCAATGGTGCCAAAGAGTTCCCAGTTGGTGGTGCGTTCTGGGGAGTTCTCTTCTTAAACTTTGCAGCCTTTTCTCCCCGTTGCGGAAGTAGAATTTTGCACGAAGGAGACGGTAGTCCGATCCTGTTTGGAATTTGGGGACGACAGCAACATCAGTCAGACAAAACCGTCGATTGAAGATGATGTGGTCAATTTCATTGTGGAACTGTCCACCAGGAGATTCCCATGTCCAACGTTTCGCTTCAGCTTTCTGGAACTGTGAGTTCCCATGAATGGTCTTGGTGGACATGATGAACTCAGATAGTCTCTCACCCTGTTCGTTCCATTCTAGGCCATGGGTCCCGATGTGGGGTTCTTCAGCTGATCTTCTTGGTCCTATCTTGGCATTAAAATCACCAACTATGATCTTGTAGAAGGTGTGATCTTTTTTATAGAACCCCTCCAATTTCATGTAGAATTTCTCAATTTCATCTTCTTTGTATGTGGATGTTGGTGCATAGACAATGAAAATAGAAATTGCTGGCAGTGGGTCACATCTCTTCAAGTGTAATCGTCCTATTCGGTTTGTTAGGCATTCAAATGAATCAATGTTTACGGCCATGTTCGTGTTGACAAGGACACCAACGCCACCGATGCTTCTTTCGTCACATGTTCCAAGGAACAATTCTTCTCTGGTGTCCAATATAGCATGATGCAACTGGCGCTTCCTCGTCTCAGTCAGACCAATGATGTCGTACTTGATCTTTTGCGCTTGCAGCATCAGATCCTCAATATATGCTTCCGATGCCAGAGTACGTGCATTGAAAATACAGACAGTCATTTTAGTCCTTCTTCGTTTTGGCAGCCTAGGATGGCCATGAAATTTTATCAGGCACTGCTTGTTTGCCTTTCTTACTGCTGCCATATTAAGGGATCTTTCGGGGTCAGGAAAATAAACATTTCTGTTACTGGATTTGGCGTATTGAACACGCATCGGACAGCTTGCCAGGCTCTGCCATGTGGGTGCTATATTCTCATTACTTTGTGGGGCTCGCTCAGAGGGGTGGATAGAATATTTATGGTAATTTGGAGGTAAATTGCCCGCCGCAAAGCGGCCGCTGCGCAACAGGGAAAGCTGGTTTCTGCTCTGCCGGGTGTACCTGTGTCTTAGGCTCAAGCATTCCTGGGCTTGAAATACTCTCCTCTGAAGGGCGGGTCTCACACTAGAGAACAAAATAAATTATGTAGTCACTCGATCCACTAGATCACTAGATCACTAGACCATCGATTTCCTCGACCGGGTGCCAGTAACATTTCCATTTGACCCTATCACGTGCCAGTGTAGCCCAATGGCATCTGGTTGTTTCAGGAATATGAAGAGCCTCAAACTGTTCGTTCATGGTCTTGATGAAGAAGTCTGACCATCTTGTAGGTGGGCGGCCACGTGATCTTTTGACATCCCGTGGGACCCAGTAGGTAACAGCTCTAGTCCAGCGGTAGTCTCCAGATCGAATTGCATGTCCAACCCATCTGATTTTCGATGCCTTGGCAATTGAGACAGTGTCCCTGACTCTGGAACAGCGACAGAGGTCGGAACTCCGGATTATGTAGTAATAAAAATATTTGATAGAGTACAGTTGATAGATGCTCAATCCAATACAAAATCAGTGCTATATTTTGGCAAGGAAAATAGGAATAAATCAGGCAAAGAAGTCATAGAAATAGTACAGTGGTTAGGAGGCTTGCCTTGTATGTGGCAGACCTGGGTTTGATACCTCAGTACAGAGCTATGAGTAAGCTCTGAGCACTGCTGTGTGTGGCTCAAAAAAAAAAAAAAAAAAAAAAAAGAGGGGG
Organism: Cryptotis parvus; assembly: GCA_021461705.1. NCBI lineage: Eukaryota > Metazoa > Chordata > Mammalia > Eulipotyphla > Soricidae > Cryptotis > Cryptotis parvus. The sequence goes on from JAJIBD010008861.1 coordinate 11,524, forward strand.
TGGGGTAGGGTTGTCTTGATATCGGAACATTGATGGACGGAAGTCAATACTAATGGTAGGATTGGTGTTGAGGAATTATATGCCTAAAACTCATTGGTAACATTGCAAATCATGGGTTTTAATTAAGTATAAAATTATAAGTAAAAAATCTGGTGAAGAAGAGTATTAATTAAGGAGAATAAAGCTTTCTGGCAGGAATAACATGAACAGAATCCTGCAGCGAACGGTATCAGCTAAAAAGAATGAAATTCAGTGCCTGATGGAAAATGGATAGATATTCTCACAAGTGAAAAGTAATTGTGTGGCTAGTATACATAAAAGAGAAAAGTGTGGGAATCAGGTGAGATTGGAGGTATTTGCAAGTTGCAAATCATGCAAGATCACAAGCCAATTCTTTAAAAAAGAGGACTTTAGAGGTTTCATTTAGAGACAGAAAACAATATACTGGTTTTCTGGAATCAGGGGTGGTAGGGCTGAGTTCTAATATGTACAATGGAACTTTTTAGAGCAGTGGTGATGTTCTTGATAGTGGTGATGCTTAATAAGAGTAAACAGTTGTCAATACCCACTGAACTCACTATAGGAATGGGTGGATTTTACAAGAATAGACCCTGGAGACCCAAAACACACAACAGAAACACCTTCTACACTTATTGTCATCACAGCACTATTCACAATAGTCAGAACCTGGAAACAACCTGAGTACCTGAGAACAGATAAAGAAACTATGGTACATCTACACAATGGAATACTATGCCACTTTCAGGAAAAAGGAAGTCATGAAATTTGCCTACAAATGGATGGACGTGGAGATTATAACGCTGAATGAAATTAGTCAGATAAGAACAGATATAGAATGACTTCATTCATTTGTGGATATAAATATAAACTGGTGTTCTACAAATTGTTGGAAATGGTAATGTTAGACTAGAACTGAGCATTGAATTTAGGCCAAGGGATATACATGATAATCCCTAAGTGTATGTTCATATGGCAAGCCACAATGTATATAAGAGAAGGGGAGAGAGATGAGGAAAAGTGCCTGCTATAGAAGCAGGCTGGAGGAGGGGGTGGGAATCTGGGGACACTGGTGGCAGGAAATGTGCACTGGTGGAGGGATGGGTGCTGCAACACATGTGACTGAAACCCAATCATGAACAGCTTTGTAAATGACTATCTCACAGTGTTATAATTAAAGAAAAAAAAAAGCAAAAGAAAATCACAACAAATTAATTTAGATACCAACAAATCACTTTTAAAATTTATATGTAGAGGAAATAGCCGAAGAATAGTCAAACAATATACTGAAGCTATCGATTTCACACACTATCGATTTCAATGACTTACTACAAGGCTATAGCAATTAAGACAGTGTGGTATTGGTAAAAAGAATGAACAGATCAATGGAGCAGAGAACTCAAAAAAGACACACATATAGTCAACTGATTTTGACAAAGGTCAAAGGTCATTAATATGATGAAGTAAAAACAACTCTTTACAATGAATAGTACTAAGCTGGATATCCAACATCTGCCCGAAAATCACTGTATCACTGTCTTCCCGTTCATCATCGATTTGCTCGAGCGGGCCCCAGTAACATCTCCATATGTCCTGTCTCATGCTAGTAGAGCCCAAGGGCATCTGCTTGCTCAAGGAAATATGATATGCCCGAAAATATGATATGCAATTCATTATATAAATTAATTCAAAATTGATCTTAGATGTACATGGAGAAAACTATAAAATTCCTAGTTTTACAAATTTGTTAGGAGATAAGAGATATGCTTGGTTTTGACAATAACATTTTAGATGTAACACCAAAGTCAAAGCGAAATGAATAAAGAATTAAGAACCTAAACCTCACTGAATTTAAAACTATAATGTAAAAGACAGTATCAAGAGAAAAACAATCCAAAACCCTCCCCAAGGGAGAAGAAAGGGAGAATAGAGAAGAACTTCTGGTTAAACAAATTACTACTGAGAAGTTTCCCACTCTGAGGGCTGAGTCACATAACCCAGATCCAAGATGCTCCTAAGACTTCAAAGCAAAATAAACACAAACAGAAAAACTCTAAGACACATTATAATTAAAAAGATAAAAGCCAAAGATAAAGAATCCTAACAGCAGCAAGATCAAACAAGCAACACACAAACACACAAACACACACACACACACACACACACATACACATCCAACAGACTGGATGAAATATACCAGTAATTCGCCTACCAATAAGGTTATCATTCAAATTTTAGGGAGTGACACAGAGCTTTATGAACAAATAATAGCTAAAAAAAAAAAACTCATGACGACTAAACCAGATTTGATACAAGTCCTACATGGTCTCCATTAAAAAGCAAAGAAATTAGGTCAGAGAGACTACAGGGGTAAAGATAAATTTGACTCTGGTCAAATCCCTGGCATATATGGGTCCCTGAGCACTGCCAGGAGAGGTCCCTGAATACAGTTAGGAGTAAGCTCTGACCACAGGGGCCTGCCCCGTCCATCCTCCCTAATAAACCAAAGTAATGAACCCGAGAGATAGTACAAGAGATAAGGCAATTGCCTTGCATCCTAACACCTCAGGTTCAAATCTCAAATAAGAGTCCCCTGCGTATTGCCAGGGTCACCAATGAACAAGAGCCAAGAACAGACCTTTCCCCACTCCCAGATCACTATGTGTGGCACAAAACCCTCCTCAAAAAAGCAACAGAATAGCATGATTTCATCTTTTCTTATAGCTGTACAGTAATCCACTGTGTTACATACATTGCTGCAAGTTAAGATAGAACTGGAAGGTGTGATATAAAGTCAGAAGGAGAAGGGGAAACTGAGAATGATGATTAAGAGTGTGTGTGGGGAGAGGGGGATGATGAGAGCGAACTTGAGGTAACTCAGGAACATGGTTCGGGTCCTTGGAAACTTCGGTGTTGGAGTCCTGAGATAACCGTGTATGTAACCTAACTTTCAACACTACTCTAAACAGGTGACCCAAACATAATAGTCAACTTAAAAAAGATCAGTTTGCCAAGGAGGTGTGATGGGGACTTGGTGGGTGGATACTGACTCTATCATAGTGAGTGTGGAGTTAGAACACTGGAAGCCTAAAAGTCTATTATTTGGAGTTGTATAAACCACGATGCCTTAATAAAAAAGGATGGAGGAGTATGGTGGAGGAAAGAAAAATCAAAGAAATCCTATTCTGTTGTAGTGTTACTAAAAATATAAAATGGGTACAGGAGTCTTGAACAAAGTGAGGATCACCTGCTTTGAACCTAAGAGGGGATAGAGAACTTTGGATGTAAATTATATGATAATCTCAAGGCAAGTATACTGAGAGGACACAAACATGAAGAGGCCATTGGAACCTCACTACCTTGTAACAGTCAGTATCTAAACAGATCAAGAAGATAAAAATGGCCAAAGTAGTGGACAACTTCACAAAACTTGTAATCCATTCAAAATAACAGCATTTATTTCAATAATTTTATTTCAGTAATTTCACTGAACAACAACAACTTGAACACACAAACCAACAGACACAGAGTGGTCCTTCTCTATCCTAACTGCCCTTTGCTCCCCAGATACTTTTGTGATAAGCTTCCAATTACTGACCAGTCCTCATGGTCCCTATTTTCCCAGCCTTGGTTATCAGTCTCATACTATATATATATATATATATATATATATATATATATATATATATATATATATATATATATATATATTTATATCCCACAAATGAATGCAGTTATTCTATGACAATTAGAGTTGGGAATGATCATTGTGTACAGGAACTTTGAGTGTTGAAGTAGTTAAGGGGAATGTCTGATAACCTGATAACCTTTCAGTATCTGTATTACAAACCATAAGGCTCAAAAGGGGAGAGAGAGTAAGAGTGAGAGAAAGACAGAGACAGAGAGGTGGGGAGGGAAAGTAGAGACACTGAAGGTAGAAAATGTGCAGTGGTGAAGGGAAGGGTGATGGAACACTGTATGACTGAAAGCCAATCATGAACAACTTTGTAACTGTGTATTTCAATGTGATTCAACAATTTTTTTTAATTAAAAAATGTCCTAGCCACTGGGGGTGGAGGGAACACACAGAGTGGCTAGGTAAAACAGAAAACTGAACTCAACTTTCTGCTTTCAACAGACATACCTGTGTAATTTTAAGAAAATATCGAAGGAATTGCTAGAAAATAGTATTATAAATAGTAGCCTGGTCGTCCAGTATAAAATTTACCATGGGGTGAGGGTTGGGGAGGGGGAGTGAGGACAACACTGGAACAATGGTAGAAGGTGTGGTACTGAAATGGTATGAAACGCTACCAATTAAGTGTCTAAAGCATGGTGCCTAAACTAAAAGGAAACAAAACTAAAACAAAACCTGAAAAGCGTATGGTCAGTCATATTTCTATCAAAACAAACCCTTAATTATAGAGACAGAGAGAGGATATTTTATAATGATCAAGGATCTACACATCAATAAGGCGTAACACTTAACATCACTTGATCACTTGACATCCTGTTATTCATCGATTTGTTTGAGCGGGTGCCAGTAATATTTCCATTTTGACCCTATCACGCGCCAGTGTAGCCCAATGGCATCTGGTTGCTTCAGGAATACAAAGAGCCTCAAACCGTTCGTTCAGGGTCTTGACGACCAAGTCTGACCATCTTATAGGTGGGCGGCCACGTGATCTTTTGACATCCCGTGGGATCCAGCCAATAATGGCTCTAGTCCAGCGGTGGTCTCCAAATCACATTACATGCCCAGCCCATTTGATTTTCGATGCCTCCCTGACTCTGGAACAGCGATAGAGGTCGGAGCTCCGATTCCTTCTTTCACTTGAATGAGGCTTGATATTCCAAGATAGCTCTTTTGATTCCTCTTTGGGAGACCCTTAACACTTAACATATAAACATGAATTGGAGAACCATCAAAAATACATAAAGCAACTGCTAATAGACCAGAGTGAAGATTATCAATAGCAACACTATAGTAGTAGCAGATTTTAACACCTTTCTTCCTCTCACCAGATAAATCAACCAGACCCAAAAAAAAAAAAAAAACTATATGTAAACATTGACCTTAAATGATGATGTAGAAAACATGGGCTTCACACTACATACTGCTCTCTCCTTGCCAGTCTTCCATGCTCATAAGACATTATCCAAGACAGAAACAAACTGGATTCAATAGAAATCCCCATAAAACTAAGCAGCTAAAAATCTTATCTAAAAATCTAATGTATTTTTTGCAAATCAGTCTTTGAAAGTATAAACTAATTACAAGTAGAAACCTGAATGGGGAAACACTTTGTTTTTTAATTCATAGTTTATTATACCACAGTGAGATATACAATTACAAAGTTGTTCATGTTGGGGATTTCGGTCACACATGTTCCAGCACCCATCCCTCCACCAGTGCCCATTTCCCACCACCAATGTCCCCGATTCCCTCCCTCTCCCATAGCTTGTCTCTGGGGAAACACTCTGAAACTAAACAATACTGAATAAGCAGTAGGTTAAAGGGCAAATTAAAGACAAAATGGTTACTAAAAATAAGTGAAAACAAAGAGTTATCAGAAAAAGCAAATGCTGGTCTCAGAGGGAAAGTTATAGCAATGCAAACACTCACAGGAAACTTTAAAGGGCTACATAACCTAAGAATACAGTTTAAGACACTAGAAAAAGTAAAACAAAAGGAATCTAAAGTAAATTAAATAAGAAAACTTGAATGTATACATCAATGATATAGAAACAAACAAATGCAAAAGGTAATGAAATCAAGAGCTCAGTTATGTGAAAAGAATCAACAAGATCAACAAACCTTCATGTGGTAAATAAAAGAGAAAACTGGAAATCAAAACAAAACAGAAAGATGAGTTACTTTTAATTTAGATACCGCTGGACTAAAGTCGTGACCAACTGGATCCCACGGGACATCATAAGATCACGTGGCCACCCACCTACAAGATGGTCAGATTTCTTCATCAAGACCCTGAATGAACAGTTTGAGGCTCTTGATATTCCTGGAGCAAGTAGATGCCATTGGGCTATACTGGCACATGACAGGGACAAATGGAAACGTTACTGGCGTCTACTCCAGCAAATCGATGAATAACAGGATGTCAAGTGATCAAGTGACCACAGAAATTAAAAAGATCATAGGATAATACTATGAGCATGACCATGAAATTGGAGATTATAGAAGAAAGAATACATTTTGGAATCCTATAACCTCCAAAGATGAAAAGGAGGAAGCAGAAGATCTGGGAGACCAGCTATGAATGGATCATCTGGGGAGTTCCTGGTTCTCCTGAGCACCTTTCCCACATCCTACCCACCCAATAGATAGTCCTGGTGTCTTAGGGTAGTGACAGTTGGACCTGCTGACCACCTCAGATAGACACACACACACACACACACACACACACACACACTCATTCTCCTCCTTATTTCATCCACTGAGCTGTAGCTGAAAATCTACCCCAGAGAATTTAAGGGCAGAAAGAGAAGAGAGGCCACAGAGGATGAAGTGCATTGTGGAATGCCTCTGGGGTTGCTTCCTTATCCCCTCAGCCCATGAGCACTGGCAGTATCACCACTGCTGTCTCTGATCCCCTACTAACAATGCCCCTTCTCACACAAGGTCCTAAGAACAAGGGAGAATCTTGACAGAAAACCCACAGTGCCACCTGCAGGAAAACAAAAAAAGCTAATTCACATTTTGTCAGTAGAAAAATTCTGCATTGAATCAAGAAGATGAAATTCCTCCAAGAAAATACCAAGTCTCCAGAGGGCAAACATAAAAATAAGAAATTGAAGGAGGGGGAAGGGAGAGAATCTGGAGACATTGGTGCGAGGAAATGCACACTGGTGGAGGTATGGGTGCTGGAATACTCTATGACTGAAACCCAATCAAGCACAGCTTTGTAACTATGTAACTATGTAACTTTATAACTATGTATCTCATGGTGATATAATAAAATAAAACAAAAATATTGAAGGAGGTAGCAAAAATACCGACAGGTCAAAAAAACTGAACAAGAGAATCTCAACTAAATGCAAAAAAAAAGCAAATGTTAAGATTCCAAAAAAAGTTCTTCAACACTGACTGAAGGTAACAGAAAGTTCCAAATAAGGTTCTTGGTATGAAGAGCACATTGAATGAAATTCTGTCTAATCTTGCGAACATGACAAAATATACTGTCTTACAGAGAAAAGAACAATCAGAAATGAAAGATACAACCACAACAACTCAAAAGGCAGCGGTCAACTAAGATGAAGAAAGTCTAAAAGATAACAGACTCCACTAGAAGGAAAAATATCTGTTAGAAAAGAAACAAAAGGCAAAAGGAAGAGAGCAAAGACGGGAAATAAAATAAATAAGTAAAATAAATAAAATCTGAGACCTTTCCAAACACAATGAAAAACCTAACATAGCTGACCAAAAAAGTGAGAAAACACCAAATGTTCTTAAATTCCAAAGCGCACACAAGAACACACATCATTATTAAATTATCAAGAGTAAACGCTAATAAAATCATATTAAAGAATTCGAGTGGAAAGAAAATGTACTGTGCAAAAGCAGTTCCTGGACTAAGTGAGAGCGCTGCCTCTGTCCCTGCCAAGGAGCACCCACACTCTCTCCGCAGCACTGATTTCTTTATATGAAACGAACACACAGTCTCCTCAACTGCACATGAACCGTATGTCTCGAGGACATATCACATGCTGGTACACACAAAAAGCTTTAATGTGTATGAGAAGACTGAAATCGTATCAAGCATCTTTTCAGATAGCTTCTCGGCCTTTTGGCTAAAATCAAGTGAAGCATCTTTTCAGACCATAATGGTATGAGACTACAAATCAACTGTATCACTGTACTCCCGTTTATCATCGATTTGCTCGAGCAGGCACCAGTAACATCTCCATATGTCCTGTCTCATGCTGGTAGAGCCCAAGGGTATCTGCTTGCTCTAGGAACATAACAATTATAGACAAATCAACTACAGAAAGAAAACAGAAAAACTCCAAACATGTTGACACTAAACCTGTCTGAATAGCTCTTCATTGATTTTTTTTCAAATTACAAATTTCCTGGAGAACAATGTGATAGTGGTAAGCTATCAGACATTATGGGATACAGTAAAAGCATTATTAGAGATGGTAGTTCATTATTACCAAGGCCACATCATGAACAAGAAAAGACTCGAGAAGAAAAGTGGAGGTATCATGCTTTCCAAATTAAAACTTTTATTACAAAGCAATAACAATTACAACAATGTTGTGCTGGAATAAAAACAGGCACAACTGGTGGAGGGACGGGTGTTGGAACACTGTATGACTGAAATCCAATCACAAACAGCTTTGTAATAAGTCTATTTCATGGTGATTTAATAAAAAAAAAAAGAATGTACACAAGTGCAACAGAAAAAGAAACACAACAGGCACATAGACCAAAGGAATAAAAAAAGCTAAAATACAAACCCATCATATATAAAAATTATGTCAACAGAGTCAAAACCCAAACAACCTGCTATTAAGGCAGCCTGGGGGTGAGTGGAAGGGGGTGGGGTACATTGGTGGTGGAAATGGGGTACTGGTGGAGGGATGGGTGCTGGAATACTGTATTACCAAGAACCAATTGCACCTTTGTAATTGTATGTCTCACGGTGGTATAATAAATAATAAAAAAAAAAAACCCAAACAAGATAAAAAGAAATTCTCTTAAATAGTTTAACAAGCGGTGCCGAGAAAATTAGTGAAACAATGAAGAACACTAATTAATAAAATGCACAAATTAATGTAGGATGGATTTATGAATTACACAATCAAAGCTGAAACTATAAAATATAGGGAAGAAAACATATGCTACATTAGAGGACCTCAACAACAGAGATGTATTTGAAGACTCAACTAATTGCAAGGGTATCAAATGCAAGAACAAACAAATGCCATAAATTAAAAAGACTCAATCAGGGACCAGAGCAATAGTACGGCAGGTCAGGTGTTAGCCTTGCATGTGGCAGGCCCTGATTTGATCCCTGGCATCCTGTATGCTGCCCCAAGTCAGCCAGGAGTGATGCCCCAAGTCTGCAGAGCCAGGAGTAAGCTCTGAGTTACCACCAGACATGTCCAAAACCAAACCAAAATAAAACAAAAAAAGAGTCTAATCAGTAAAAGAAACTACCACAAAAACAAAAGACAATCTATACTATGGAAGGAGATATCCACCCATTACACACTTGAAAAGGGGTTAACTTTCAAAATATATAAGGAACTCATATAACTCCACACCAAACCCCTAAAGAACCCAATCAAATAATGAGCAAAAAACAAAGATATTTCACTAAACATATTCAGAAGGCTCATGAAAAAGAAGACATGAAAGAGAAGTCAACATCCCTTATTGTTACAATAATGCAAATCAAAACCACAGTGAACCTTAACTTCACACCTGACATTTTATCACAGGTGCTGGAAACATGTCGGTGAGGATATGAAACAATCCTAAGAACTGTATGAAAGATTCTGAAAACATTCTTTGAAAGAATATTTGTACCCATGTTGATGGCAACACAAATGCCAGAATTGGAATAAACCTAACTGCTCATAGATAATTAAATAAAGAAGCGTCTGGAAACATACTAAATGGAATATTATTCTGCCATTTAAAAATGTGTTCTTTAGAACGAAATGAATTTTGATGTAATTATGATAAGTGAAATAAGTAAAAGACAATGGATGGTTTCATACACATGAAATATGAATTACTAAAGTAAACAAATTAGCAAGGAAAAAACTTCTAGATCTCTGAGGCTATGGTGGGTTGCAGAGGAATGGGGGAAGCTGGTAGAAATGAGAAGCAGGATCTTTCTGGTGGTAATTTGGCAAAGGAATTTTGCAGTTGGAATGGTGCCATATACACAGAGGTGTGACATTAAACTCGTGAAATGCCACATTTCAAACCAATAATAAAATAAAAATTTAAAACAAAAAAACAGCAATCAGTTTGCCCCCTATACACTATAAGAATTGCCCAAATCCATTACACTGACAACGTCAAATACTAGTGAAGTTATGGAGCAAGAAACTCATTCATTTACTGCTGGTGGAAACAGAATACTTTACTTTAGAAAACAGTTCCGCAGTTTATTATGAAACTAAATGTACTTATATAATCCAGCAAGCATGCACCACGGTACTAAAATAGTTGGAAACATAACCACACAGAAATTCAGAGTGTTTAAAGCAGTTTTATTCATAATTGCCGAAACTTGGGAAGCAATCAAGATGTCCAGACAATGGGCTACTATTTACTGCTAAAAAGCTATTAAGTTGTTAAGCTATGAAAAGACACAGAGAAACCTCAAAGCTATATTATTAAGTGAAAGGCATCAATATGAAAGGCTCTGAACTGTAATTTTAATTATATGATAATCCTAGAAAAAGCAGAATAAAGGAGACAGTAGAAAGTCAGCAACCGTAGCGGCTGGGAAGATTGCTCAAAGGGCTGTCTGTATATTTTGCCTGGGTTTGATCCCTGTCACTCTCATAGAAACCCCAAGCACAAAACTGGGAGTAGCTTCTGAAGATCACCAGGTGTTGCCTCCCACAAATCAAAAGAAAATAAGTAGCTGCAATGGTAAGGGAGAATAGTGGGTAAATAGTGGGACATAAAGAATTTTTATAGTAGTGAAACTGTTCTATACAGTATTTTGTATGGAAGCTTGTACACTTGCCAAACCCACAGAATATAAACCATAAGACACCAAAAGAGAATCCTTATAAAACTAGAATCTTTGGATAATGTGCCAAGGTGGTTTCATTAATAATAACAAAAGTAAAACTCAAGTTAGATATTTAAACTGTTCTAAAAGAAGGGGGTTGTAAAAATCTGACTAACAATAAAACGATGTCCCATGTGTCTCCTGATGCAATACACATCATATCACCTATGCAATAGTCTTGTTGGTAATCAATCACGAAGAAACAATCAGGCAAATCCAAACTGAAAGCTAAGTCTATAAAATGCTTAAAATTTATAGCCCTATAAATATATAGGTTTTGATATAGTCACAAAAGAGTGGCAGTACAGGGGGTTAAGAGAAGTCTGTATTACATGTGGCCAAATCCAGTTTTTCTTTTCCTTTTTTTAATTAATATTTTATTATACCACCGTGAGATATACAATTACAATGTTGTTCATGTTTAGAGGTTTCGGTCACATAGTGTTCCAGCACCCCGCCCTCCACCAGTGCCCATTTCCCACCACCAATGTCTTCAATTCTCTCCCCCCCATCCCATAGCCTGCCTCCACGGTTCTTTTCCTTGTTTTGCTTTTTGTGTCACACCCAGAGATACTCAGGGGGTTACTTCTGGCACTGCACTCCGGAATCACCCCTAGTGGCGCTTGAGGTATCATATGGGATGGTGGGATCGAAACTAGGTTGGCTGCATGCAAGGCAAAAACACTACCTGCTGTACTACTGCTCTGGCCCCATCAACTCCAGTTTGAACCCGAGCACCCACCAAGCACTGCTGGGGTGGTCTGGGTAATTGTAGCTCTGGCACTGTAGGGTCCAAGCTGTATTACATCTTCAGCCCTCAAAATGAATCTGCTGTCCAGTTCACCAAGACCACCTGGGAAAACGAACCTCTCCACTCCCTAACCTTCCAAAACATAATGCAATAAAAATAGTGACCTGAGGAAAATTCAGACTCTTTTAACACTGATGGAACAAATAAAGTAATATAACAAATAAAACAAGTATCTAACTCAAAGGATTAAAAAAAAAAAAAGACACCAAAGAACGGAAAATATTGATGAGTAAATAAAAAACAAACCAGGCCAAAAAAAATACATAAACTGGCTCTTTAATTTACATAACTGTAAGTAAGGAAATAAAAACAAATTTAGGTGAAATAAGTTACTTTTCTGAGGAAAATATTCAAGACACAAAAATTTGAACTTAAACTAGACTTTAACTTTAAAATTTAAACTTGATTCTTGTAGAAATCCAAATTAATCCATTTTAATTTTAAGCACAATTAAAATGCATAGATGAATTGGAAAGTTATCAACAAGTTTCTTCACCAAAGCATCAGTAGTTCAATAAGGAATTCTACCAGGTCTTCAAAAAAAAAATCAGAGAACCCTTTATTTATCTTTTTTGTAAAAAAATAGTTTTCTGTATCTTCTGATGTTTCCTTATTTAGAGAGTCCTACAGGTCCAGGAAAAACTGCCCCTCCCAAGACTAGCCAATTCATTAAGATAATAAACAACTCACTCAGGAGCACGCCTCTCGCATGCAAGCAATCATTTCAACTCTCGCAACCGAGCCAGTATTTCCTCTGCCCTATTCCTGGTTTCAGACAGAGAGGCAGTTCTCCATTCCCAAAGCAGCCAAAACCAATCAAGTCAATCAGTTCTAAACTTCAATATCACATAAACCCCATTAAGGCTCTGTTCTATTATTTCCCTTCACTATGTTCTGGACAAATCTGGTACTTTCCCCATGGCCCTACCACAGATGGTATGGCATCTGTTTTAGTAGAGACACATTCAAATATAACCAAGGACAGCATATTTTAGGAATACAAGCAAGATTCATTAATATAATTCATAACATTCATGAGTCTAAGGAGATGCTGAAAAGCCATTTGACAAAATTCAGCACCCATGTCACTTGGCTTCCCGTTGATCATCGATTTGCTCGAGCAGGCGCCAGTAACGTCTCCATTCGTTAGGAATGAGGTCCATTATTGTTACTGTTTTTGGCATATTGAATACACCACGGGTAGCTTGCCAGGCTCTGTCGTGGCTCTGGGTTCATCCCAGGGGGCCCAGTCTTTTTTTTTCAGCACCCTATCCTATCCTAATAAAATTAATAAAAATAGGACTTCTTAATATTTCTTAACAGTAGTGTGAGTATGTATATATGTGTGTGTATACATATACCAAAAATCAGTACATTACTTAATGGAGTTGCTTATTATTTAATAACATAAACAATAACTACTTACGTTATTGCTAAATAAGATATAACTGTACAATAGTAAAGACAAAGAACTAGCCAACTGGAGAAAAGTTAATAAAGTTTTGTGTTTAACATTTTACATGTGAGTTGGTATAACTAAACAACCTAAAGAAACAATCATAAACTAACACAAACAATAAGAGAATTTCTTCAAAATATGTTAGAGCCAGCAGAGCTGGTAGGGGCTTGTCTTCATATAGCTGGTCCAGGTTCAATTCCCTGTACCACATATGGTACCACCAGGAGTGACCCTGAGCATTAAACTAGGATTAAGTCCTGAGAGTTATCTGACGTGCCCCCCAAACAATAACTGTTAAATATATAAAAAAGTTTCCACAAGCAATACCAATTAGAATATATAAAACAAAGATCACCTTTATACCGTAAAGGTTTCTACTGAAACAAACTGATAAATAACTAGCAAAAAGTACAACAAGAAATGTATATAAATATAGAAAATCTTCAAAAACTATTGAAAGTTTTGACTAGACCTAAAGGAAAGATGTATATGTATACACTTGATTCAACACTAAATGTCAGATGTTCATTTTCTTTAGTAATGAAAAAATTATTGCAATCCTTATAAAAATTCAAACTTATTTGACTTAGAATAGATGATTATAAAAGTTCATATGGAATAAGCAAAAATAACTAAAACACTGTAAGTGTTGTGGCAGCAAAGGGAATATGCTATAGGAAATATCCTTTGTGACTAAAACTTTTATTAGAGTGCAGATAACTAATAGAAAACAAATAGACACCCTAAAAAGAAGCAACTAAGTGGGGAAACTTGGTATATAAATTTTAATAAGCATGACATTAAAGTACTGCAGAAAAGGTGAACTTAAAGATATTGAGAAAATAAATATTTGGGATAATTTTCCTTCTATATTTCATCACAAATGTGAATAAATCCCAAATGTGTTAGAGACCTAAGAGCAAACTAAAGATACCATATAGATACCAGAAGAAAATGCAAGTCAATTTTTAAGAGGAATTCCTAGAGTTGGAGAATCAGGAGACTCAGGTGAGCTTTAAGAAGATAATCAAAATGTAGAAAATAAATAGCTACATCTGATTATGTGCAAATAAACTCCTGCATAGCAAAAACATAAAATCCCCCAAACTGCATAGATTTATAAACTAAGAAATGCTTAAAATAAATAGAACAACCAAAACCGACAAGGCAAAGCACCAAAAACATGAACACCAATGCACAGGAAAAAACCAAACATTTTGTCAATATGTGAAATAGTACTTAAACTCACAAAAATAACATAAAAATACCCAGAGATAGCAATTCTCACCAATTAGAAAGACAACAATTCAACAGGCAGGTAACATTAACTGTTCAATGAAGTTGTGGAGAAATGTGGGTATTCTTGTTTTTATCTACTGAAGTGTAAAATATAATTTCTATGCGGTTTAATTTGGCAATTTTGGACAAAATCACATACGCACTTGCCATTTTGCCATTCAATTCCACATCTACAAATAATTCGACAAATACACAATGTCAAAAACACAAAATGAGTATGTACAACATTATTAATCAGAGCACTATTTTTAACAGAAAAGACTGGTAAGTAACACCAAAAGTGATGAGGAAAAACCTGGAGTGATAGTCTGTGCATAGGGTGCTGCTTTGCACATTACTGACCTAGATCTGATCCCCGGAACCCCTAAGATTCATAAAGCTCTGCCAGGAGTGATTCCTGAGTGCAAAGCCAGGAGTAAGCCATGAGCACCACTGGTGTGACCCCAAAACAAAAACAAAAGTAAGGTGGATATGTATGCCTATTTACACGTTTGTTTAGATGTTCTTATCTTGTACAAATAAACACTGGTGGTATAAACAAGAAACAAATGATTCCTCCTGAAGGAACTTCTGAGTATTCTTTTCAAAAAAGCTTTGACTTTTGAACCATGCAATTGTTTTATAGTCCCTTACATTAAAAATAAAATGGGGGCCGGGAGCGATAGCCCAGCTGGTAGGGCATTTGCCTTGCACGCCAGCTGGTCCATGCCGGCCCGGGTTCAATCCCGGCATCCCAAATGGTCCCCGAGCACCGCCAGGAGTAATTCCTGAGTGCAGAGCCAGGAGAAATCCCTGAGCATCGCGGGTGTGACCCAAAAAGCAAATAAATAAATAAATAAATAAATAAATAAATAAATAAATAAATAAATAAATAAATAAATAAATAAATAATAAAAACAAGAATAAAATGGGGAAGGGACTTATGAAACTGAAAGGAAAATGAAACCAACTGTATAGCAAATTGGTTAAAACTACACAGGAAGAATTGCTTCAAACAACTTTAAAACACAATATAAATCTAGTAGAATGGCTAAAGAACAGCAAGTATTATGAAACTTCAGCTTACTGTAAGACAGAACTGATATGGTAATTCTGAAACTATTTTATGTGAAAAGTAGGACAAAGAAAATATGTTAATTTTATTCAGAACTACGTTTTGTAAGGTGTATAGAAAAGATAAAAATATTTTTAAAAACCCAAGCATGCAATTATACAACTGAATGGAAAATATAAACTGAGTAAGAACATATAAAAGAAACCTTCTCTTTGCCTGAAAAAAAACTCAAGGACACCCCAGCAATGTATCTAATGTTTAGATCTTAATTTCTAAATACAATTTCCCAATTTAAAAAATGAAAAAGTTTAATTCTATGTCTGGGATAGGAGAGCTAAGGCTCATCCTGTACCAGATTAAATAGCAAGAAAGTGATGAGAGGTGATGTCACAACAGAGGAACTGACTTCTGATGAGGCCGCTACTGGCTAAATATGGACTAATCTCAGCAATAAACTTATAAAATCATTAAATACTTAGTGATGAGACATTTATGATGCTACTCTAATGTCTCATCACAAATGGAGTTGAGAACTATACCAATGAACAGTGAAAACTGGTAATTAAACATAGAATTTTATATTATACACTGTATCTACTATTAAATATGAACACATAATATATATTAAAAAATTGTAGGTATGTGCTTATTTTTTCCAGACTCTCTGAAGAGTGTGTAATTATTCACTATTTGTTGCAGGACTCCTAAGGGCCGCTGCATCTGCTCTGGATTGCCTCCCGAAAATCACTCTGTAGATAAGGGGGTAGTCTAAATGTGGCAGTTTATCTGACCATGTATGCTGTACTAGCTGATATAAATATTCTCCCATGCTATCACAATCATTGTGGGACTAGCTAGATCTTACCAGCATATTAGCCTGGCCACGTAAGGACACCTAAGTAATTAGACCAGAGAGAAATGCTGTTTGCTTCCAAACAAACAAGCATGGCTCCCTGATAAAATATAAAACTACAATGAAGTAGAGGAGACTTGTGAAGGCTTGGAGAAATATTTAACTGGCATTGGTGTAGATCTTTGGTACAGTGACCTGCCATCTCAGAAACCCCCTTCTCTACATTTCAAAGGCATTCCAGCTCAAAACATTAGCACAGTAAAGGCCCTAGGTGAGATGCAGGGAGGGACTACCAGAGGGCATTGGACCCTCCCTGCTTCCCATAACAATGGGAGGAAGGTCTGAGTTGGGGGGGGGGTATAAACTAGCCGGTTCCGCTCTCCCAGGTTTCTTCTTCCCGGTGGGATCTCGCCTTGTGAGCGTTTATTCCCCTTGGAAGTTTCACACGTGGTGGTTGCCATCTTGGCCTACACGTGGCTGGGGTTCTAGCCTGGAATCCTAAGCATCGGGTTTTTTCTTTTGCTGATTTGTATGCCTGAACCTGTGATAAGTAAAGCTTTTTAAAACCTCATCGGATTTCTGAGTGTTCATCCATTCCTCGCCGGCCCGGAGGTAGAAGGGAACTTCGCTTCCGGCACTGTCGGGGACCCGGCGGAGCACCCGACAACTATTCTTCAAGGAAATTTATTTACAGACTAATGCTGGTTTAGTCCACAAAAGGAAAGATTCTGTTTAAGGGCTGGAGAGAGTACGGGGGAAAGGCTGCTTAGGAATGGTGGGGCAGAGCAGTGTCTTTAAGGAACCCAAAAGCACTGCCGCTCTCCCCATTCTCCTCCCACTTTTGTGAGTTTTAATTATTTTTTTTGTGGGGGAAGAAGGGACAGGAATACATAAAGGGCAATGGGAAAATGCTGGAGACTGGTGGGACAGACAAACTGAGAGCATTCCCTGCACTACTCCTGGGGACTAGTTCTCCAGTGTTTCTGAAGAAAGAGTAGTGCCTCCGATACGGATAGAACAGAACTCACCCCCAAAGCATTTGAAGCCAGAGGTGAACTGAGATTATATAGAGAGGAAAAGTAATCCAGCTTCAATTCAGCTGAACTCCTGAAGACAACAAAGTTTCCAGCCTCTCATCCAAGCTGCCTGCAAAAGAAAAAAAGCAAGCCTCCTCTGGGGGAAAAAACAGTATACCATCTATTCTAAACAAATCTATTAATTTTTTTTAATTACCACTATTCAATAAAGCAAGAAAAAAAATAACCAAAAATGAAAATCCAAAAGAAACAGATGTTGGAATACACGGGCAGAGATTATTAAGGATTTTTTTTTCCTACTTTGGGTCACACCCAGACATGTTCAGGAGTTACTCCTGGCTCTGCACTCAGGAATTACTCCTGGCTGTGCTCAGGGGACCACATGGGATGTGGAGGATTGAACGCGGGTTGGCTGTATGCAAGGCAAATGCCCTACCCACTGTACTATCGCTCCAGGCCCTTAAATTTTTCTTAATGGGGAGAAAAATTAGCTAAATTTATGAAAAGATAAAAAAAAATTCAACAAAAAAAAAATGAAGCCCCTAAGGACGACTCAAATCATTATTCTAGGAAATTTGAGGAAAATGACACTTTAAAAACTTCTCTCAATAATTGACAGAACAAAAAAATCAGAAAAAAATGAATATGGATACATATTAACCACCTTGAACAAAGAACTACAAAATAAAGAAAACACATTTATAAATCAACCATTTCCTGAAAACTCAGTGTTAAGGAAAATGAAAACTAGAGAGGAAGAAATGTCTCTGACACAGCAGCATGAAGCGCTGACTGGATTCATGAGAGATAAAAACGACAGGGCAGGGGATACAGCAGCGGGCAGGGGGTCCTACTAGGGGGAGGCTCAGTCTCCAGCACCATGTGCTACCCAGTCACGGCCATGTGGAGTCGGTGCTATCCAGTCCAGACTGGTGATACAGTGGGAACGGCTGGAGTGGCCCCCTGATTCTGTTGTTCTCCCCACCCCAATATAAAGTATATTTTGGGAACAGTAAAATGAATTTATGAACGAGGTACTACAGAAAATAAAGAAATTACTTTGAATTATCTCAGAGTGATATTAGTATTGTGATCAGCAAATGATCCTTAATAGAAAATATAGCACAGGGATGAAATACCTTGTTATATGCCATTCGTCTTTAAATGGGTCACAAAATAGCACTTATAATTCTTTGTGCATGAACTTAAAAAGTTAAATTAAAATTCAAACTACGCCTTATTTTGTGTTTTGTTTCTAGTTTTTAAGACTGTATTACAAATAATTTAAACTATTATTAATTTAAATAATTAAAACTTTAAGAAAATCTTGCACAGGACTTTTCAAGCTAGGCGCACAACAAAATTTGGCCCAGTAATGTCATTAAAGCTTATCTCACATACAAATTTGTACATAGTTTAAGTGTAACCATCTAGAAATAAACCTTTGCCAAAACCCCTTTTAAAGCTCACGTTCGCTTTCAAAGTGACACAGTTTTTAGAATTGCAATACAGAAAATAATTATATACAATTAAAGTCAGAATTACAGAAAACTCAAGTTTTAAAATTCAGTACTTTCTTCAACTGAGTTTTAGTTAAAAATGCATTATAAAATTCCTTTTGAGATTAAGTCCTGTAACAAAATCTTTTTTATTATACGTTGTCAGTTCTTTTTCAGCAGTTTGACCTAAAAACGACCTCTTTCAGAACACACAGGTACAATAACTATTGACAGAAACACAAGTCCGAGGGGAAAAATGAAGTGTGAGGTAAATTTATTATTCAAGTGAAAGGTACAAGCAAAATGTTCCTATGAGGATTTGACATAGCAAGGCCCATTTAAGGTACAAAGTCTGAAAGCCTGCCTAATGTATTGTAATCCAATTAACAGTGCTGCTAACAGCCAGAATAATGGTTACAAAGAGTAATGATGCTTAATTTTCTGACAAGATTTTATTACTTTGTGTTGCAAGTAATATTTGCTTCAGGGGCATACTCGTAATCTTTTTTTTTAATTTTTTGGGTCACACCCGGGATGCTCAGGGATTACTCCTGGCAGTGCTCAGAGGACCATGTGGGATGCCGGGGATGAAACCGGGGTCAGTCGCGTGCAAGGCAAACGCCCTACCCGCTGGACTATCACTCCGGCCCTGCATACTCATAATCTTGAAGGATAAAACATACATTCTGTATATTAAGTTATAATCACTTTCTCCTTAAACTAAGCAAAGAAAGTTCAGTTCAATGTTTTCATTTTCAGCATCCCATTTCTACTATTATTCTGTCACCTTCCTTAAGTTCAACTCCGTAATTCTTTGAGTCCAAAACTCATTCATGGCACTGCCTCTTCATTATTTCTTACTCACCTCAGACCACAGCCACATAATCACTACAGTGAACCATTCATACAATAGTCACAATACATACCCTGTTAACTCCCTTGCCCATCTCTTGAGCTGTTATACTTACTGAGTACTAATCCTACCCAAATGAAACTCACTACAGTTTTGTGCCTTGATTAATGTAGTAGTCTGCTGGGTTTTTTTTTATTCCCTTGACCTCTTTTTTTATAGTCTACCTTAACATGCAATTGAAACTCATGAATACTGGACACATTTTAAAAGATTAACTAAATCTTCTTATTCCTCTTAAAACGCCCAAAAGACTTTCTCTCAAATGAAATAAAGAACAGTATCTTTAGAATGTTCCACATGACCCTCAAAAATCCAACTGCCAAGTATTTTATTACCTAACACTATCCACCTTTCCATCTACTCGTCACTCCAGCCTCCTTGCTGTTTCTGAAACATTAGCATACTTCTGCCACAAAGGCTTGTTAGAAACTGTTCTTTTACCTCCTTTGTCTTTTTCCGATTTTAATCCAATGTGGCCTTCTCTATCCCACTTGAAATTATTTTATTTTCCTCATGGCACTTACCAGACCTCCTTCACTGTATTTAATTTATGTGTTATTACTTTTCTGTAATCCACACTAGCACACATAAGCTCCAGAAAGAAGACGTTGGTTTGTTTACACTATATTCCCAATGCTAATGACATGAGGGTTATAAGGCCAACAATCATTTAAATGATTCATTAGAGATGAGTGATAGCTCAGTGGGCCAAATGAAGTGCATGCTTTCGATGCCAGAGTCCAAGACTGGATCCCTGCACTGGATGGTCCTCCACTGGATCAACCTCCAAAAATGAGCTGGGAACAGCCTCTTAATACTAATGGATGCAGCCCCAAACAAATGAAAATTATTTATTAAGTAAATAAATAACACATAATCATGTATGTATTTCAAATGTGTTATTTGTTGAATGAATAGAAAATTAGAAACTTTTTTTATAAACTTCAAGATTTTTGAACAAAAAATTTTAAAGAAATATTGATTGCAAGTTATCATAAGCTTGTTACCTATGCAGAAAGAACATCCTGTTTTACTGAAAATTTTGTTTTAAATCAAGTCAGTACATATACCCATTCTAAAACAATTTTGTAACCTTGAGATAACTGCTCACCTGAATTTTATTTTCTGATGTTTTTAATACTAGAATCTATAGTATAAGTAAACATTACTGGAAAGTCAACATAACTACTGGAATACACTAAAACACACACACACACACAAATTCAGGATTTTAAGCTTTCAAGATAAAGTATTCACTTTTACTTGAATCCAAATATTGAAATGACCTCAAGAAATTTCTATACCATAACTGATTGAGGTATGTAAATTTCGTATTTTAAATGTATTTATGATTAAGCATTAACTCCTGGCTCTCTACTTGGGAGTCATTCCCAGAACTGCTCAAATACAGGCCATCTGCATGCAAAGCATGTGTAATATTAAGTATTTAAATCTACACTTTAAAAAGTTAAAGCAGACAATTATACAGTCAAATTGTTTTTTATTTAAGTAATAAAAAACATTTTTATTATGAAATTGATGAAAAGCTAGGAAAAGGAGGAAAGGGTAAATTTATATAGAAGATATGTTTTAAGCATTTCTAATTTTTAATATGATTAAGTATAGACAGGTTTCCTCAGATTTGACTTAAAAGGACACATGAGAAAGTGACAGTGTTAGTTTAAAAAAACACTCACCTACAACACCATTCAATACGACCTTCACCCTCACAGGTTTTTGCCCAATGATTATCAGCCAAATTTTTTCATTGCAACAGCATATTCACAAAGTGTTTCCTCATCCTCACAATGTTCTCGCCAGATCTTATCAAAATCTCCAACTGAAAGCAAGGAAAAAATGATTTTAAGTTAACATTACTAAAAATGTGTTTTGAAAAGACTTTTTTGCACTCCTGGGGCCAGAGAAATAATACGGCAAGTGGATGTGGCCCCAAACAAATGAAAATTATTTATTAAGTAGATAAAATCAGGTATGCATTTTGAATGTGCTATTTGTTAAATGAATAGAAAATGGGGTTCTATTCCCAGAATCCCTTATAGTTCCTTGAGCGTTGCAAAGAGGAATCCCAGAGTGTAGAGTCAGAAGAACATCCTGACCACCCAATGGTGGAATCCAAGCTCCCTTCCCCAAGACATTTGCACACCTATGTTCAATAAAGCACTATTCACAACACCCAAAGTCTGGAAACAATCTGAGTTTCCAAGAACAGACAACTGGATAAAGAAACTGTGGTGTATATATATACACAATGGAAAATGACTTGGCTACAACAAAAAAATGAAATCATGCATGCTATGATGGTATAGCATGCATGATTTATATATACACAATGGAAAATATATGATAAATAAACACAGTGGGAAATGACTTGGCTACAAGAAAAGATGAAATCTGTTGTTACTGGGATAACTGGAGGGTGTTTGTTATAAGTAAAGTTGCATCAGTAGAAAAGCGATAAATACAAAACAATCTCATATGTGAGAGATAAAGACAAATACTATGGGAATAGCAAATGTCAAAGAAAGGCAACAGAACTTGAAAACTGTCTACAGAAGTGAGCTTATGAAGGGGAATGTGTGTGTGTGGGGGGGGGGGTGTCCAGCAGTGGACAGTAGGGGATGCTGGGTCAATGGTGAAGAGAATAAACACTCCAGTTCCAGTGAAGTTGTGATACTGGAATGTGGTATGCATGAAACCCATCATTACAAGTATTGCAAATCACAGTAACTCAAATAAAAAGTAAATGAAGTTTCAGCATCATCTAAAAAGATGAGCATAAGCAAAATCACAAAATCAAACTGTACGTCATTAAACTTCAAACTTTTTAAAAACTTATTACAATAACACATCCATTTAACCATTAATTAACAATCAAATTTTTAAACAAGTAAAATATGTGAAAGAGTATCACTGTATCACTGTCTTCCCGTTCATCATCGATTTGCTCGAGCGGGCTCCAGTAACATCTCCATATGTCCTGTCTCATGCTAGTAGAGCCCAAGGCATCTTCTTGCTCCAGGAACATAAAGAGCCTCAATCCATTCGGAAAGAGTAAAAACAATAAATGTGGGTACACAAGTATGCGTACATACACACACAGGTACAAATTACATTGTTTTTTGGTCTAATTTTGATTTGGAAGCCACGCCTGGCAATGCTGAAGGCATATTCCTCGCCTTCTTGGCCCTGCAATCACAATCAGTCTTGGCAGTGCCTGGGAGACCAACCATACAGGGCATCAAGGTATTGCACAGGTGTCAGCTGCAATGAAGTGCCATACCTTCTGTACTATATCTCTGGCCCCGACATATATGTTACCAGTTCATAAATCAAAACCATGCCGGCAGAGAAAACTGTAGCTGGATATTCTTTTATAACACTAATTGTCTGTTGGATGACAGATCTAGCTAATCTGGGAGCTTTGTTGTTTTGTCCACTCCCACTTAATCTATTTAAGCCAAGGTTCATTCTAATGAGACCTCTCTATGTAAACACTGCTAGAGGGTGTGGCAGTTACAGAGGTCACCTTGATTGAATAACTTCTGACTTATACATCTACTAAGACTTCTATGATTTCTAGATTGGACACAGCTCCTCTTTATACCCACTGCACCCAGTGTGGGACAGTTAGAATTTACCAGGAGACTACCACCCTGGCTATGTTGAGGCTATAGGAAGACTATAGGAAGGATCATACTAGTTTGCTCTAAGCAGGCGAGTGTGACCCTTACAGTACACGAGAACAAGATACTCAGAATCACCCTGGTGCAGATAATAATAAGAAGGACCTTGTGGGTACCATCTAGATTATATGAAGCTCATGAAATGAAGATGTATTACTTTATATCAGCCCTCTCTCTCTCCAGTGTTTTACATAAGAGATAATCTCGGGATTAGTCCTTGGATTAGTAACCTTTGTTTATACCTGCAATAGGGTGTGGCACTGCTCTTCTGCACTCTGTTTAGGATTCTTTGTTGACATGACCCTCCCTGTCACAAATCGGATTACTTTGGTGTAAGTAATTCGACTTGAGACGCCTTCACCTTTTCTCTTTCCGCTTTTGGCTCCTGCGGCTTTTGGCTTTTTTGCTCTTTGGCCTTTTGCTCCTTCTTCTGGGCAGGACTCATCTCGGGTGAGATCCTCTCTCTTTGGTGGGAGACTTAGGCTCTTTGATATGGTCTAAGTTTGGACCAGAGCTAGAGTGTGCTCATTATATTGGAGTGCTGTGGAAGAGCTTTTGTACTATTAAAAGCCTTTTTGGAATTGCGCTGTCTTGTGAGTTTTCATCTGCTCCCCGGCGTCCTCGGAGGTAGAAGATAACTTCTGTCCTGACACTTTCGGGAACCCTAGCGGCATCCCCCGACAATTGTCCTACTACCATTGTGCAATATAACCTTGTAAAGATGGAGAAAAAAAACACTTAGGTTTCCTTTGTGCCTGTTAGTTTTTGGACTTCTACAAATTTACTATTTTCTGTAAAGAACTGATAGGTGAAACAGCAACATTAATATTTTATTTACAGGGCCGGAGCGATAGCCCAGCAGGTAGGGTGTTTGCCTTGCACGTGACCGGCCCATGCCCGCCGGGTTCAATCCCGGGCACCCCATATGGTCCCCGAGCACCGCCAGGAGTAATTCCTGAGTGTAGAGCCAGGAGTAACCCCTGAGTATCGCGGTGTGACCCAAAAAGCAAAAAAAAAAAAAAAATTATTTACAGCTATTTAATGTTCTCAATAAGAGCTATAAGCTCTTTGAAAAGGAAATCCTTGAACAATCTTTTCCATCTACTATGTTTTTTTTTTTTTTCTGATCATAGTTTGATTCAGTTTAATTGACACAAAAAATTAGACAACACAGGTATGCAGAATACGAATGTTTCCCAGGTCAGTAGAGAAAATTCAATTGCGCATGCCAACAAATTTGGACTCTTCAGTTCATCTAGACCTGACTAGAGTGTAGTCAGAGTAGTTTTCATGTATTTCCAGCTATTTGTATACTTTTATTTTTTTTTTATTTTTTTTTAATTAATTTTTTTATTTTTACAATTACAAAGATATACAATTAAAAAGTTCATATTTGGGTTTTGGTCGCGACAGTGTAGCAGCACCCATCCCGCCACCAGTGCCCATCTCCCACCACCAACGTCCCGGTTCCCTCCCCCCTCCCCCCCCAGCCCTCCTCCATGGCAGGTTCTTTATTTCTTTCCATTTCTCTATCTTTCTCTTTTCCTTCCTCTCCAGACTATGGATTACAGAACATACATTAAAGGGTTGTCATGTGTATCCTTTTGCCTCTATTTAATGCTCAGTTCTAGGTTGGCATTAGTACCCTCACAATTGTTAGCACACTGTTCCATTTTCTGTCTTACCTAGCCTCTGACTCCCACACGTTTGTGATAATTTCCACCTTTGACAGAACCTCCTGATGTATGTTTCACTTGACCTTGGATATTGGTATCATAATATGTACCTATATATTTATGTTATGCAGATAAATGCAGTCATTCTGTAACTGTCTCTCTCTCCTTCTGGCTAATTTCGCTCAATGTTTTAAAAGAATCTAATCAACTATCACATTTAAGAAGAAATCTGAAGCACTAGTGTGAGTTTTGTTTTGTTTTTGTTTTGGGGTCACACTGAAAGTGCTCAGGGATCACTCCTAGCAGGGGGTCATGAGACCCTTGGAGTATTGGAGATTGAACCCAGGTCAGCCACATGCAAGGCAAGCATGCTACCCAACTTATTATCTCTCCAGTCCCTAGTGTGAGTCCTGATAAAAGAAAGATCTGAGAATTTAAGGGCCAAATAAATGCCATTAACATTATTACTAGGGTAAACCAGCCAAATTTGGAAACAAGAAGTTTACTCAAATGAAGACTACTGGGTTTAAGCATTTCATGTGTGTGTGAAATGCTTAAACTCACTCTCTCTCTCTCTCTCTCTCTCTCTCTCTCTCTCTCTCTCTCTCTCTCTCTCCTCCTACGCACTACGGTTTGCAATACAGACATTGATGGGTTACCACGTATATCCCTTTAGCTACTTTCAACACTCAGTTAATGATTTTTAACTCAAAACACACAGAAATAACTCAGAGGAACACTTAATCTTTTCAAACTTTTAAAAACTAGTGCTAGTTTAAGTAGATAGTCTAAAAAGTGATGAGCTGAAAAACCAAACTATTATATTTCTATAGTCTGACCAACCAAAATGAGCAACAAGGGCACACACATGCACTCAGTTGAGCATGCATCAGTCTGTGTTTTTGCCTGACTTTATTTTTAAAGGACTGGTTAAATGTTTCACATGGGTCACAATAGCCCAGCAGTGTTTGGGATCCTCAGTGGGGTGGGGGGTGAGGAGGGAAGAAAAGTCATGTGATATAGGGAATGGATCTCAGGGACCCCTCATACAGGCGACGCACGTGCCCCATGACTTGAGCCATCTCCCCAGTCCTTCATATTCCCCTTCCTTCTCTATTACTGCGATGGTCAGGGCCACACAGAGAATGGGCCTTGGTGCTCAGGTGCTCACCAGGAGCTGAACACATGACTGCAGGTTGAGCACATTCCCGTAGTACTTGCTGAGGGAACACACTGTCTGCAGTGCTCGAACACCCTTGGGTGCTGGGTGCAGAGATCTCCCACACTGCTTTAGAGCAGTAGGTCCCATTAGAAGAGCTTTTAGAGCCACTCAGCCCATATAGGGGGATCAAATCTGCAACCTCATGCTTACTAGCCAGGCACTTTTGCCATTCCTCCGGCACCTGAACACTGATGTTAATTAATACCAAAGAGAATGAAAATGTTTTACCTTCGATGGGTTATGTTTGTTATACAGCAGATTTGCAATGAGTGACCCTTAAAAATAAGCTGGAAAACAAATTCTAAATTCTGAAAGAAAATTGAACAGCTTTAGAGTATTTCATATAACCAATAACAGCTTCATATAGTTATTTATAAAATATCTGAAAAAGCACGACTGTATTTGAAACAATTTTTTATATTTTATTTTACCACCGTGAGATATAAATTTACAAAGATGTTCAAGTTTGGGTTTTGGTCATACAGTGAAACAAGTATTTTGATTAATAAAACAAAAAACATGAATCGTTAAAAATATACTTAATTTTACTCATCCAACTTAATAGAAGATGGTTCAACAAGGTACAGTACAGTTTTTGAAATATTTTATTTTTGCTTAAATTGGTATCTTCAACTCTACATGGTGTTTTGTTTGAACTTCTGTTTCAGTGTCCTACATAAGATACGTATTATATATAAATACAGAAATTTACACCCTTTGCTAATAATTGGAATCACTGAAAGTTAAAAATCAAATCAAATGTTCCAGAAAAGCTATTTTTAATTTCTGTAGGATTTCTTAAAGTCTAGAGAAGGTACAATTCAAGACAAAGAACCTAAATGCAAAGAGCTTATCTGGGAGAGAATCCTAGGAATCAGGAGAGCAGGAATTAAGACCATCAGTCAAGGAAACAGAAATGACTAAAACTCTATATAGAGTGCAGATATAACCGTGGGTAACAGAAAAGCATTCAGAAGAGAGCTTCTGGAGCGGGTGTACCTAAAGGATGGGAAGCTGGACAGTTTCAGTCACTCTCTTTCATGAACGGAGCTGTTAGAAGCCTCTATTTTGGGGTTGCACTTAAGCATTGAAAAGGGAATTCTCAACATTAGAAAAGAAAGCAGAAGACACTGTTGAACTAGGAGCACCGGGTACCTCCCCACCCAGGATATGTTAGGTGAAGCAACAATGGCATCTATTACAACAAATTCTCAAGTCCTTACTATGCCAATGTATACTTAAAATTCAAAAGAGCCCAGAGTTATTCTACAAGCTCTGAGATGCAAAGGTAACTATATCTATATAGACAGAGACAACCCCACTGATCTCAGTATTTTAAGAGTTAGCTTGTTTTATACTGAACAAAAAATTCTCTTCAAATACTGCTGATTTTTAAGGAGTTTTAAGCTTAGCAAGTCTGCTCCATCAAATGTTTGAGGAAGGATTCAAGCTTGTCTATGGAGCCTACTCAACTCAAACCAATTACAAGCATTAATTTAATGTTTACTCTAACATTAATCTCCAAATTTCTCTCAAGTATGCCAAAAGCTGACAGATTAGTAGTGTGGTCAGCACATACAAGTCTGATTCAACAAAGCAATTATACGTATTTTACATTCTTTCAATAGATTTGCTGAAAAAGTAATCCATATTAAACACTGCTAGTTAACAATATATCAGCATGGCACAAAAGCAGTGGAGAAAACATATAAACAGCAATCCTAGATGAAGCAGTGGGGATATGACCTTTATGTGTTCCCTACACTCTACGCATATCCATGATCTTGAGCTTTAAAATCATATATTTAAGAAAGATGCATCAAATCCCAAAGACCGTAACACCAATTAACGCCTGGTGGTTACAAAACAAACCAAAAACAGTCTTCAGTAATGAGAAACCTCTGCTTTCTAGAATACCCACAAAAGCTTTAAGCATTTAAGTTAAAATAAACACAGAAAGGGAAATTTTCATTATTTACATAGCAGTCTATTGTTTGTTTCACAGCATTAAAAATAGTAGTAAATAGTAGTATTCAGTCTGGAGCAATCACAGCAGTAGAACACTTGCCTTGTATGTGGCCAACGCAAGTTTAACCCCCCCAGCATCCCATAAAGTCCCCTGATCACCACCCACAGTGATTCCTGAGAATAGAGCCAGAAGCCCTGAGCACCAATGGGGTGGACCAACTCCACCCCCCAAGTTAAAAAAATTAAAATGATCGTATTCAAGCAGAGCATTTTCAAAGTAATTTATGCATATGTGAATTCTAAAAAGGTGTAAACTGACTATACCATTGCTCTGCTTTTTTTTTTTTTTTTTTTTTTTGCTTTTTGGGTCATACCCAGCAACCCTCAGGGGTTACTCCTGGCGGTGCTCGGGGACCATATGGGATGCCGGGATCGAACCTGGGCCAGCACAGACAGGCCACGTGCAAGGCAAACGCCCTACCCGCTGGGCTATCACTCCAGCCCCATCCACTGCTCTGCTTTGATATTCAAACCTCCTCTGCTAACTTGGCCCAACTGCATCTGTATTAAAATTGTCAAAAAGCAAAGCAGGAACCTAAGGATTGCATCAAAGATGTAATTAATACAATATAAGGAATGATTAAGTATTCAAATGCAATCAATTCAAGCATTTAGCCTTAAAAAAGATTTTAATTTATTGGTTACTTGTTACAAGTTTAAATCATTATGGTTATTAATCTTTTACCTATTTTCACAGTAATCCTACAAAAATATAAATGTTTCTCAAAGTATGAGAAAAGAGGGATTGAGCTTCTAATATATACATCTCACGTTGCAAAGATAGAGAATTCAGAAACTATTTTTAGAAAGCACAATTTAATATACACTATGTATTGAAGCCTAGCTAATAACACATTTTGTGGCCAAACTAAAAATATGAATCTAAAAACAAATCTTACTAATCTGTCCAAATACATAGCTTTGAGATTAAGTAAGCTGTGCTGAATCTTAGAAAGCTTTTATCTTACAAAATTCTAGGAAAATTTCACATTTACATGCATTTTGCTTATTAGTGATATCTTATTCGGCCATATACTGCCAAACCAAGTGAAATGGAAATCAATGAAGCAAAGTATTTTGAAACTTGGTCCCAATATCAAGATCCTATAAATACGGAGAAAAACTCACCCTCATAAACATTTTAGGGCAAAACTGAAAAATACATATAAGCTTCTATTTTTCATAAAAAGACATTAACAACTAGGGAAAATAATAGCATACACATTGAGTTCCACTTTAAATTATTTTGCAATTAATTTATTATTTTGGTATCACCTCTTTACAAAAACCAAACACCATGAAGTAAGTTACTAATTTCGTGTTTACCCTTTCTTAACAGCCTGAAGAACAGCTCTAGGGGCAGAAAATTAGCAGATGTTTTCCTTGCACATGACTGACCTGGCACTCCACCTGTTGTCCTGAACCAGCCAGGAATGATCCCTAAGCAAAGCGATGTGTGGCTCCAAACAGACAAGTAAAAGAGCAAGGTGGGGTGCGGGTTGGGGTTGAGGGAAGAACATACCTGAACTTGTGAACAGAATCCCTAAACTTTGGACTTTGTACTACTCTTCCTTTATGAATTGACATCTCACCTGCCATTTATTTCCTTATGTATTGGTGGCACCTGAGACGGAACCCAGATTTCCTGCACAATAGGCATATACTTTAACAGTCACATCCGTGGCCCTTTTCCTGCCATTGAGTACAGAAATTTTCTTTTCTTCAAAACAGAATTCAATTTTTAAAGGTGATTATTTCCTTTATAATCGATCATCTAACAATTCTCCCATATATGCATCCGCCATGGTATTACAATATTTTATCACTTTTTAAATATTATTTATTAAAACCAGATATGATCTGCCCATCTGATAGTACAAATTGAAACATAAAGCCTACTTTTAATTTGTAAGGTATACAGAAACGTATAAGTTAGTTACACTGTCCTCATTA
Source organism: Cryptotis parvus (assembly GCA_021461705.1). Classification (NCBI taxonomy): domain Eukaryota; kingdom Metazoa; phylum Chordata; class Mammalia; order Eulipotyphla; family Soricidae; genus Cryptotis; species Cryptotis parvus. Next base: position 41,834 of record JAJIBD010008861.1, read on the forward strand.
GAAAAAAATAAATTTTTTACCATACTCAAAGTACACAGAAATTATTGACATTAGAAGTAAAATCAACTGCTAGAAAAAATAAATCTGAATTACTGGGGCTAGAGAGACAGTACAAGGGTAAGGCACCTCACGGCTGGTGTCAGCTCAGTTCCTGGCACTGCGAACAGTCCCTCAGCTCGGAGAAGTCATCTCTGAGCACCACCGCCAACTCTGCTTAAGCATGCAAAGCAATATTCCAGCCCTTTGAGCTACCTCCCTGGTCCTGCTTTTAACGTTTTTTTAAATTGACTTTACATTACAGGAAAAAGAAAACCTTGCAGCTGAAAGTGTAACTTCCAGGGGGCTGGAGGGATAGCACAGCGGGTAGGGGTTTGCCTTGCATGCGGCCAGCCTGGGTTCAATCCCTGGCATCCCATATGGTCCCCCAAGCACCGCCAGGAGTAATTTCTGAGTGCAGGAGTAACCCCTGAGCATTACTAGGTGTGAGGGGAGAGAGGGAGGGAGGGAGGGAGGGAGGAGGGAGGGAGGGAGGGAGGGAGGAAGGAAGGAAGGAAGGAAGGAAGGAAGGAAGGAAGGAAGGAAGGAAGGAAGGAAGGAAGGAAAAGAAAAAGAAAGTCTAACTTCCAGTCAGTTCTTGGTCTTTTTGGAAAACCTACGTTTGAGGACAATATAAGCAATGCAATAAACATATACGGAGTTATATCCACGTAAAAGAAAAATGAGATGATATCAAGGCTTGTGCCATTTTAATATCAGGACCAGTTGATGTTTTTGTGGGAGAACCATACCTGGCAGTGTTAGGGGGACTTACTCCTGGCTCAGCAATCAAGAATCACACATGATGGTGTTTGGAGAACCATGTGGGGAGCCTGTACTGGCTCCATGTAAGCCAAGTGCCTTACTATACTATTACTGTGGCCCCACAAGACCACTTGATGTTTAGATATAATGATATTTAGAAATATTACTTTTCTCAATAACTATCTTAATTCTTTAAAAATATATGTGTGAAGCACAGAAGAAATTTATTATGTGCAACTCTTAGGTAAATTTAATGAACACTGTACTCAGGGCTGAAGTCATAGTACTGTGGCTGGGGCTTGCCTTGCATGTGGCTGACCTGGGTTTCATGCCCCAAATCTTTTTTATGGTCCCCAAGCATTTGTCAAGAGTGATTCCCTAGCATAGAGCCACAAGTAATCCCTGAGCATTGCCAGGTATGGCCCCAAAACTGAACATTGTACTTACATGATTTTTAATAGTACACAATGCAAAAGAGAAGCTATTGCAAGATTCTGAATATAAAAAAAAACTCTAAAATAATTAATACAAGCCCTAAACTGACAAGATGTCAGTGCACTGTGACCAGAGAGAGAGAGAGAGAGAGAGAGAGAATCACTGCAAAGGAGTCTGAAGAAATTTGGGGATCAATAGGGAATGTTCTTTGCCTTGACTGTGACATTAATTGCATGGATGTATATACCAGCCCAAGTTGCATTATAAACTTTAAATGGCTTGTTACATAAATAAGCCACACTTCAATAATACCATTTTTACATGATGTGCTTTAAAGTTAGAAAATAAAAATTTTGGGCCCGGAGCGATAGCCCAGTGGGTAGGGCGTTTGCCTTGCACGCGCCGGCCCATACCGGCCTGGGTTCGATCCCCCGGCATCCCATATGGTCCCCCACGAGCACCGACAGGAGTAATTCCTGAGTGTAGAGCCAGGAGAAACACCTGAGCATTGCCGGGAGTGACCCAAAAAAGCAAAACAAAACAAAAAAAGGAAATCAGAAAATAAAAATTTTATTTCATGAAACTTGAGGGTCATCAACTTGTCTTTATTACTTATTTAGTATAACCAAACAAGTCTCAGACTTTAATTCAAAATGATTTGTCTGATTTTTTTTTTTTTACTGAGATATGCTGCCAACTACTGGCTCTAACTACAGGTATTATCTGTATATGGCGAAATTACCAAATTCAAGTTCAAAAGTACTTTTTAAAGGTCATTTCCTCTTATGACCAAAGGGAAACAAGTTCAGCAGCAACGCCAAGACACTAAAAAGAAGAGTTCAGGACCAGAATCTAAGAAACAGCTAAACCAAACAGACCAGCATTGCCGGCATTCTTGAGCACCTATCAGTGGCATATCTAAAGGTGGGAGAAAATAGATTTTAGTGTCGAAGCAGTTCTTACACATCAAATAAGCTACCTGAAAGCCTGCACTGGACACCCAATTCACCATAAATCATTTGGAAAAACGTAATATTCTAATGTGCTAAAAAAAAGGTCCTATTTTTTCATATAAAAAAAAAAATTAGGAACCAAAGGGGTAGTGACTGGGCCGGAGCGATAGTCCAGCGGGTAGGGCGTTTGCCTTGCACACGGCCGGCTCATGCCGGCCTGGGTTCGATCCCGGCATCCCGTATGGTCCCCGAATGCCGCCAGGAGTAATTCCTGAGTGCAGAGCCAGGAGAAACCCCTGAGCATTGCCGGGTGTGACCCAAAAAGCAAAAAAAAAAAAGAGGGGTGAGTGTAATACTGGAGAAGACTGCAAAACAGTAGAGGCAGACATTTCATGAACTCTTCAGCTCTGGGTTATTCTCAAGTGCATAAAGGTAGCAGGGTTCCAGCCATGCCTCGATTATTTCTTAATATATATTTAACAACTTTTCACACGCTAGATACTGTTTTAGGTATTTCACAAATATTAACTCATTTAATTCTAACACCAATCTATTGAGGAGATTTAAAGATAAGAAGATTAAGGTAGAGAGCTTAAGTACCCTCCTCAAGGGCACACCATCAGATCCAGCAGTCAAATACAGAAGTCCATGCGTCCTCTATGAGTTGTTAGGCTATGAATTTTCACGGATATGAATAAAGCTTTGAACTAGAGCAAAGTACACTGACTCTAACAGAACAATCCAAAAGTCTTTTTCAACTCTACTGTTTGTTAGATTTCTGGCAGTGGTTTTAACTGAGATTGCACATTGGAATCACCCACAAATCTCATTTAATTCATTGTGAGTAGGAACTTGAGTTGTTTAACAAAGTTCACCTATACATATAAAACTTTTCAGGACTATAAAATTTTTGTCCTGAAAAGTATATAAGATATATGACACATTTATTACCTTCCAATACCAACTTACTAGAGGCAAAAATATAGCTTACACAATCTATGGACAAACCTCTTTTTTCAAGCATGTTTGACTAACATTGGTTTGTGAGAACCAATGGATAAGAAAGTAGCAATAGGTGTAGTAACAAAGGAAGAAAAGAATTTCTGGCATATAGAAAGAAAAGAAAACAAACTGTCCAGTAAATATTTGTTAAATACTAAGAATAAGGTATTTTATAACATCTATATTTTTCCAATATTTATAGTTTTAGTTATATAAAAAAAAGAGACTGATAATATAGTTAGTTGTAAAATAGTTAAAGTAAACTAATCACCCGATTTAAAAGATATGGCCACTAATTCATTTACATTTTTTTTCATTTGAAAGTTAAAATTTTAAAGAGTATGGGGCCAGAGCAATAGTATAGCGGGTAGGGCATTTGCCTTGCATGTGGCCGACCGGGTTTGATCCCGGCATCCTACATGATACCCTGAGCACTTTCAGGAGTAATTCCTGAGTGCAGAGCCAGGAGAAACCCCTGAGCATTACGGGTGTGACCCAAAAAACAAAACAAAACAAAATTAAAGAATATAAAGCCCGGAATATTTTTTATTTACTTCATATGTGTCTGAGTGCAAGACTTAACTTATATGTTATTACATGTTAACTAAGTGTTAGCATCAAGGATATAAAGAATTAGTTTTAATGTGAAAGACAAGTAAATGATGTGATAAAGGAAAGCACAATTTTGCTCTGAAACCATAAGTAAAAGGGATGACGCTTATATAAAATTGAACATTAACAGTGTCTTCCAAGAAGCTATTCTATTATACAGTATATTTATCTGCCACACAGTTTATATAACCTTAAAGCTTTGACTGCCACAGGAAGGGCTTCAAATCCTACACATCCAAAAGGCTTTCCTTCAGAATAAATCATTACCAACATTCCTATGACAAATCAACCTTCCTGCCAACTCTATTTTCTCTATTTCCAGCCCCACATTCACATTTTCAAAATGGACCAAGTTTTGTTTTGTTTTTTGGGAGGTTTGCAGTGGTGATGTTTAGGAGTTATTTCTGGATCTGCACTCAAGTGTCACTCCATCATTATTTACACTATTATGAACCTTAAATTAGATTATTGGATCTCTTTAGCTGACCACACTCTTCTAGATCAATATGAAGTCTGACCCACAGACTTAGGTCCACAAAATCATACTGTCTGTTCTTGGTTCATGACCAGACATACATGTGCTTCTTCCTCAGCTGCCTCTGGCTTTCTTGCCTGTATGGTATGGCCTGCAAATGATGTGATAAAAAGCCAAATGGCCTGTGGCAGAAAAGTTTCCCCACCTCTTCCTTCCTACTCTATAACTATAGTACTTTAGCAGTGCTTCTCAGTCCTCTGTGCATTATATAATCCTGTTTCTCAATCATTGTTCAACCATGAACATGTTGACCTTGCTTTGTGTGTGTGTGTGTGTGTATGTGTCCCCATCCTACTGGTTTCTTAGCTTCCTGATCTCATGCTTCTCTTCTCCATTTACTTAATATTTCATCCACGATCCCTTTTAAATATCCTGGGGCTGTGGGGAGCTTATGGCCTCCAGTTGAGAAATGCGGTATAATGTTAAGTTTTATTCACTGCTTTTGAATTTGTTTTTGGGCCACACCCAGTGGTACTTAGGACTTACTCATGGCTCTGAACTCAGGAATCACTTCTTGTGGGGCTGGGGGACCATGCGCTGTGCCGTAAATCAAACCCGGTCAGTCTCATGGAAAGCAAGCTCCCACCTAGTCTGCTGTATTCTTCTTTTAAGCTTTAAGATAAACTAGGAGGTAGAGTGATCCTATAGCAGGTAGGTTGCTGGCCACACATGTGGAACCACACTGGGCTCCTCAAGACCCTCCCAGAGTGACCTGAGAACGGATATAGTTGAGTGAGCCCTGAGCAATACCAGGAGTGTCCTCCCACTTCTATGCTCCCCATATGATGCTTTTGTTCTAAAAGTTCCAAAAAATTGTTTTCCTCACGAAACAAAGGATCTACATCAACACTACTAATTTTCACTGTATCTTTCAAAATGTAAAAAAACCCTGTACACCGATTATCTCTCTTGAATACATATTTCTCTTTCCACCTTCTGAAAAAAAAAAACAGTGTTCTCTTGAACACATTTTTTCTCTCTCCCCTCACATTTAAATTTCTTTTGATAAAAACTATTTGCTTCACCAAAACAAAACTCTTAAAGAAGCACCATTCTATTTCATCAATTAATAAGAATATCAAATAACCATCATGCCATATGACCCTCACTGAACTCTTTTTATCAGTCAGTATTCCTTTTTATCTTTTAGATTAAGGTCTTTTCACTAATTTTCCTAGCAGTTCAAAATTTCCTAAGGCAAAGTTAAGTTTCTGTAGACAGTTTCCACCTTATTTTGCTGACTGAGCAAAGATTCTATCACAAAAAAAAAAAAAAAAGCAGCACTTTCTGATGGATTCTATATCAAAATGGATATGACTGTCAAGAAAACAGCAGAAACTGGCAAGAAAAAAATTTTTCAAAGGGACCTCTTCATAGTTTCTTGGGGTCAGGGCACTGTGTTGACAGCCAGAGAAGAAAAACATCTTTTCAAATAAAAAGCCTAGGCTCTGGCTGGGAAGAGGGTCCAAGAGGTGGGGATGCATGTATGAACCTGGCACGGGGCTCCCCAGAGCACTCGGGAGGGACACCAACACTGGGTAAGGCCCTCCAAGCAATTGTTTTTAAAACCCCAAAACAACAAAAAAAACCTACCCAAATATTAAAATAATTTCGAAATTTTATTTTTGAAAGATTTAAAATATAACTTCCAACCTTTCATGGTCAGAACTTTGGTTTCACTTTAAAATTATTCCTAATTCAAAAGGTTTTTCCTCCCGAGTCTCTCATTTGGCTGAACACTGTCACTCATAGACAGTCATGCGCTCATCGCGCATCGGTGTCTTTCTTCCCTATGCCCTACTCACACTTGCTCAGTCTGCTGTCTTAACAGCCAAGGGTCTGGGCACCAGAAGGTGCTGTGGAGGGGTGCACAGGAGAGGTTTTCTGATGGAAATGGGGTCACACTTGGCATTATGAGACCATGGGTATATAGTATGATCAGGCCAAATGAGAGCCTCAAGGTTTGTGTTCCCTTAGGGAGACAGGGACAGGTAATGTTAGTGGCAATCAGGCTGCTCCTCCTCTTGGTGAGCCTCCTGAGAAGGTTCCCAGTGCTTGGAGGTACAGAGTTTTAAAGACCCCAGGGAGACCCTCATGCCTGCAGAGAATCAGGAGGTCTGGGCCCTCTCCAGTCCACCACCCACCCCTCAGACCTGAATGATGATCCCAGAAAAAGAGAAAATAAACAATAAACAAACAATATTTTATATCATTTAATGTGTAAGAATCTTAGAATTCCTGATGCGTGATGACAAAAATAATGAAAATATTGTCACATATAAAACAAATTTAATGAATAAAATTTTTAAAAAGAAATAACCAAAAGTATAATTTCCAACTTAATGCTAAAAGTTTTCTAGCTCAGTTTCAAACAATGAATATAATTACCAATAAAATTAGACCTCTAAGTCAAGCTATTTAGACTCTTAAAATGTTGCTTAAACTATTAATCTTTGTAACAGATTTTTTCAACCTATCCAATGCTCTCCTTTTCTGCTTCAATATCTACACTCTTGAACATTTAAATTACTTTCATTTCATCAGGGTTACTAATAACACTGATTCCTTAATATGCACAAATATAACTATGTTACAATCTCAGGATGTTGAAGATACAACTACTGTTTAATACCTTTTCTACAATGGATAAGTTGCATGTAAGATATTCTAATCTGAACATATATAATAAATTCAGATACTGAATATATTGCCAACATTTACATAAGGCATTCATGAGATTTAAAAACTATCAAAATTAAATGGAATGGAGCGCAAACTTCTATTCCTACTTAATCATACTTTCATTCTGTTTCATTATTTCACATTTTCTTGGAAAAGGATGCCAGACATAAGAATGGGATATCACTAGGATTATGGATAAAGACACAAAGATAACAGAAAATACCCAAGATTTAACTTTTGGTCTTCACTTAGACATGTAAGCATGAAACAGATCTGACAAACAATGAAGAACCTCAAGAAAGCAAAATTAGCTATCTTCTTTTTTTTATTAAGAAGCTATTTTATAACTCTTAAAATATACTTTATAAAGATTATGTTATTAAAGTTTTATAAAAATTCTACAGGACAAAGATGGTAAACACCAGTGGATTTCTATACATATAAACTTAATCTGAAAGTCCGTCTCTTCACCTACAAGTGTCTGATACCAGAAATATCTCTTTCCATCACTGCTGCTCGACTTTTTTCCAACCATTTCCTTTCGGTGACTACTTCATATATCACTGCTGGAAACCTGACCTTTCTTTCCACAAAATGCCAAAGGATCTCAAAGTGTAATACAGGAGAAGCAGTATAATGAAGAATAGAGAGAGGAAGAAGAAATATAATAAGAGTGTACTGAACTTACTTGTTAGGTTTATTCACTATCCTTACCTCAAGCCTGCTCATGACAATAAGCAAGCATCAGTGGACTGGGCAAAGTGCTGAGAATTTTAAAACTCTTACTTTCATTTTATTTCCAGTTCCACTACCAGAGATAAGAGAAGGGAAAATGATTAGCCAAGCCTGTACTCACCACCGAGTTCTCACTTCTACTCTTCCCCACTTCAATCCTGCTGCCTTCTTTATCCAACCATGGCGATGTCCTTCCCTGCCCTGCCCCTGAAACCCATAGCTTTAAGTGATGTAATCATACTTATTCCTATGGATTATTCCATTTCAAATGCTAATACTATTTGCAGCTTTCCATTTTCCTCTCCCATCCCATCAACATTTGGAATAACATTTGGATTTGGAAGTGGGAAGAAAAAGTTATTCCCATAAAATAGGTATAGCACTAATGATGAACCATTCCATTTCAAGGCAAGTTATTTTAATAATCTGGGGATTCACCCTATTATATGAAAGTAAACAGCTTAGATGAGTATTCATCCCTCCCTGGTCCCCTTCTGATACTGCCTCCTTCCTACCTCCCCACCCAACACTTTACCCTGGAATATCCTGGCCCTGGAATATCCTGGAGGCCCAAAACAAGACAAAAGGCCCTCAGTTAAGAAATGCTGATTTAAATATGGACATTCCTCCAAAGACTAGAAATTGAACTCCCATTTGACCCAGCCATACCACTCCTGGGAATCTACTCTGGGAAACCAAAAATATGCAGCGGAAACACCATCCCTACTTTTATGTTCATAGCAGCATTATTCACAATAGCCAGAATCTGGAAGCAACCAGAGTGCCCAAAAATCGATGACTGGATAAAAAAGCTTTGGTATATCTACACAATGGAATACTATGCAGCTGTTAGGAAAAGTGAAGTTATAAAATTTGCCTATAAATGGATGAACATGGAGAAGATTATATTGAGCGAAATTAGCCAGAAGGAGAGAGACAGATACAGAATGACTGCATTTATCTGCATAACATAAATATATATGTACATATTATGATACCAATATCCAAGATCAAGTGAAACATACATCAGGAGGTCTTGTCAAAGGTGGAAATTATCACAAACGTGTGGGAGTCAGAGGCTAGGTAAGACAGAAAATGGAAGTGTGCTAACAATTGTCGAGGTACTAATGCCAACCTAAAACTGAGCATTAAATAGAGGCAAAAAGATACACATGACAACCCTTTAATGTATGTTCTGTAATCCATAGTCTGGAGGGGAAGAAAAAGAGAAAGAGAGAGAGAGGGAAAGAAATAAAGAACCTGCCATGGAGCAGGGCTGTGGGGGAGGGAACGGGGACGTTGGTGGTGGGAGATAGGCACTGGTGGAGGGATGGGTGCTGGAACACTGTATGACCAAGACCCAAATATGAACTTTTTAATTGTATATCTTTGTAATTGTAAAAATTAAAAATAAAAAAAAAGAAATGCTGGTTTAGATAACCACGCTGAAATATGGTGGACACATTTCCAAGTCTCAATGACAGGGAATCTCAAGCTATACATCTGAAGTGAAATACACAAATTTTAAAAAGGGAGCCTCATCTTTCCAATTTAGCCTGGTGATGAGCTAAATGGATGTTAATAACTAATAATAAATACTTAAGTTTCTTTCAGTCCAACATTCTAAAATCTATGCCAGGATTTTTATTGCATTTTCCGACAGGGATTTGTTCCACATATGATTTCCATAGTTATCAGTAGTACAATTAAGGTATACTGCTGATTAAACAGACCTTCATAACATCTAATAGGAAGCATATAATTGTAAATAATAATTATAAACATTTTGTGACTACAGTTGATTTGCAAACTTAACAATGTGGACTTAAACATCAGTATAGTAACAGTACTAAGACTTCAAAGGAAACTCTTTATTATTTCATTGGGATTGCTATGTAGGAAATAACTTTTTCAGGTTTTTGCCCCCAGAGATTCGTGTAAAATCACAGCAGTAATTTGATACTTGTCAGAAGCAAAGATACAGGGGCAGGCTCATTAAGTTCTTCTTTGCTAGCACAAGAATGTTATGAAGTCTAGGACGTGAAGATTACTGGTGGAATTCATGCCACTACACTGCCAAAAACAATCTCATTCAAATGTTTATGATTTGTCAGGTCTTCACCACTCAGGTGCACATTAGATCTTCTCACTTATGAAAAGCAAGTACCTGTTCTGGATCTGTAACACCCAATACCAATTCTCATTATAAACAAGTGTCCCCTTGTTTAATATTCAGGTTTAAAGACATGTTTCAACATGTAAGAAGTAAGCAAGCATAAACAACGCTTGACATGATGACACAAGTAGAGTTAATTCAAGTGGAACCTATTCACTTATGAATAAATCAATAATATATAAAAGATGATGGGATAAAAACAAAAACTGATTTATGCAATAACCTTTTTCCCCCATAAAATGTAGTTCCTTAAATCTGACAAAATGGCATGATAAAGTCTGGACATTTATTTTGTTTCTCCAAACAACATAAAAATCTACAGTGGATGCCATTATGTAAGTGCATCTCTGAATATCAAGAATGATGCAACGGTTGCTATGGTAACCACTCATTTTACTGAATAAATTGTGCGCTGAGGTTTAAAGCATTTTTTTAGAAATAAAAGCACAGTAGATTTCAACTTCTTACCTATTTATGTCATATAAGTCTCAATTGCTACCTATTAAGCAATAACTTAAAGATCATATATGAATTGACTACGTTACAATTTAAAAAGCTTCGGTTAGACTTTTCAAGTTTGAGAAATTAAATACATCAACCGCACTCAAAAGGACACTTAGTTTTAATTATTAAGAGTAACTGGACAGGGATATATATCAAAAGTAGCTAATTTCACGTGTCTATTTCCTTCGCTGTCATGATTTCGCTGCTCATCCTCAATTATTAACTAAGCGTAAGGCTACCAGTAGAAAACTGCTGACTTTTCAGTTCGTAATTAAGCTAAAGCAAGTAAAGGGGAAAAAAAGTCATCCCACATTATGATACTTAGAAACTTCTTTCTTCAGAGCATCTGAAATCTCTGGTGTCAAATGCTTATAAAATAACTTGCCCCCCAAAAAATAAAGTCATGTTTGAAAACACGGAGGAAACTGGCCGCCAATACCAAACCTTCCTCAGCCGCCAGGCATAACTCTTCCTTGGTTAAAGCTCTTCCACTGGAGGGTTTCTCAGCTCAGGGGGTGGGGCACCAGCCACAGAGTGCCCCGGAGCTTTGGGAGGTTGCACCGACCCCTCCAGACCAAACTATATCTGCAGACCCCTGCCCCCGATCTGCTCCTGGCCCCTAAACAAAGTGATGAAACCTCTGAAGAAGGGGAGGGGGCGGGCCGTGCGTGCAGTCGCCGCTCAAACAAGGTGAACAGCCAGCCCCAAGGCCTTCCGTGCTGACTTCGCAGCCCTGCAAGCCGAGGCGAGTGGGGATTGGGGGAGCAGGAGGCACCATCGGGCCCACCCGCAGAGCCGAGAGGCGAGTGGGAAAAAAAAGGAGCTGGTGGGGGAGATGGGGGGGTCCACCGGGACGCACTGAGCACTGGCTGGCCCAGCGCACGCCTGTGCGGGGCAACTCGGGCTTTCTTAGGTTTGTTTTTCACGCGTGGATCTCCCCGGGTCCCGGGCTTTTTCCTCCAGGTGCCAGGCAGAGCGACCTGCGGCTCCCGGGTGAGAGGTAAACTACGGGGGCTGCAAGCGACAACGACGATCTCCGCAGCCCGGCGGGGAAGGAGAGGGCTGGAGGGGTGGAGAGTGCGAATTCGGTTTCCCCTCATCCTTCCCACCCCCAGCCCCGGGCCTGGAACTCTCCCGCACGGGCCTGGAGGAAAAAGGGGCGGGAAGAGAGAACCCGACTCCCACTAAGGACTAGATCGGGGGCGTCGGGGCCTGGAAGAGGGGCACGGGCAGGGGCTGACGTGCAGCACCTTGAGGTTGTAATGGTGGCCCCTGGAGGGAGGGGAAAGGTGACAAGGGGCTGCGGTGATGAGGCCTCCCTTCCCCCGCGCGCTCCGCTCGCTGTTTACCTTCACGGTACTTCTTGCGGAGCCGCCGGTGGACGCTCTTCACCACTCCCGAGAGCTTCTCCTGCTCCAGCTTCCGCTCCTGTTCCCGGGGTTGCGGAGTGCTCGGGGCCCCGGCCCTTGGATTGCGAGCAGCGCTTCGGCCATCGACCCCCCGGATCCATATTGCTGTTGCTGCCGCTGCCGCCGCCGCCGCCCCTCGGGTCCCTGCAGCCGCCCGCCTGACGGAGGAGGTGGGGAAGGAGGAGGCAGCAGCGGAGGCAGCAGTCGGAGGAGGCACAGGAGCCGGAGAGAAGGCAGGGGAGGTGGCACTTTACCCAAATGCACAAGCTGATTGGTGGGCTGGGGAGGGCTGGGCGGAAACGGAAAGGAGCAACGGCCAATAGGCAAAGAGTGCCGGAGGCGCACCCGGTTGTTTGGGAAAGCGAGCAGCTGGAGAAGGCGGGGGCTTGTAGGCCCAGCCGAGCCGAAGCGGTGGGAGCCGGAGACCCGAAGCTCTTCGCTTCCCCGCGCCCCTCCCCGATTCTGTGCGCAGGCGCTGCGGTGCGGCCGCCGGAGAGAGCCTCGCGCTTGCGCAGCTGAGATGGCTTGGTTTGGGCATTTTTCAACTTTCATTTACACCTTTCAAACATTCTAGCTTCTGCCTTTTATATTCTCATATGAGGACTGGCATGTCCTTGAGTTGGGTCCCCACCGCCCCCGTCACTTGTGTGGTGCCCTCTGGCTGCCCTGTTCTGAGAAGCGCTTTGACTGTCCTGGAAGCACAGGACTTTTAACCTTTCCAAAGACCAAAGCACTGATGCTTGCATTGGTGCAAGAGCTCTTGGCTGCCAAGTGCTGATTTTATTTACAGGTCTGAGTGGTTAATGACTTCCAGTGCCAGTGCTGGGCAAAATGAAAACGGGGGATGCAGAAGCTAAAAGGATAGAATATGAGGGAGGATCTGAAAGGGGGAAATGGAGAACAGAGGCCCTTAGCAGTATATGTGGAGGATCCCCTAGTTGTAAAAGGGAAGCCTGCACTTGTCTTTTGCTCTTTTCCTTATCAGACCTCCAACACTTGAAAACTGGTTTAACCGGAGAGATAACAGAGGGATTAAGGCACTTGCCCTGCATGCAGCTGACCACAGTTAAATCCTTGACACCTGTTGTTTTCCCGCTCCAGCGCAGGGGCGCCTGTGGGACCTACCAGAGCACAGAGCAGGGAGTAGTCTCCCTCCAGGTGTTGCCCAATCAGTCCACACCCCCCAAAAAACCCACCCGAACTTGTTTTGTTTTGGAGGACCTCAGGCCCCTTTTAGTTAGATGGTTTATTGGAAGCTGAGCAGTCTAGGTGGATTTGGCAACATTCTCCCACCAGTCCTTCTCCCTATCGGGAACCTGGTGAGGACTGTGGCACAGACTTGAGCCACAGAAAGGTGCAACCTCAGGAAGGTGGAACTCAGGAAGGTGGGACCTCAGAAAGGTGGTGTTGCGCACCAGGAGGAAAATTCCACATTTGCTGACTCAGAAGTTGTACCAAGGCAGCTCGAGTGTCAAACACTCCACAGGCTGAGTCCTAAAGGAACTGTATGAAACTGCAGGAACCCACTCCACCTAGCAATGTGATTACACGAAATAGTCTGGAAGTTGTTACAATGAACACTTGTTTGATGAATGATTTTATAAAAATGTATATACTTTACTTGCAACTTGAAGTATACAACTTGAAGTATGCAACTATATTTTCCCCATACCACCTTGTACATAATGAGAACCCTGAAGAACAAAGTGTTGCACAGGGACAGAGCCATAGTACAGCGAGTAGGGCATTTCCCTGGCACATGATCAACCCTTATTTGATCCCCTACAATCCCTTAAGGTTCCCAGAGTACCACCAGCAGTAATCTCTGAGCATCGCCCCAATCAAAAATAAAGGATTGTGCACACACTGGAACACACACACTTCAGAAACTTAAGGTACAGAGAGACAGAAATGAAATAAGATTTATAAGTGGTGTGTGTAGAACCAGGGAGACAGTTCAAAGGGAGAGAACACATCCTTTGGCTACAGAAGCCCGAAATTAGTCCCTGGTATCACATGGCAGCCAGCCAATGACCTGTCGGGTGTAGGAGCATGGTAAGTGTGACCTCAATTAGGGATGACCTTGAAACACACACACACACACACACACACACACACACACACACACACACACACCACAGGCACTCCTGTCCCAGCAGCACCAGTCAGGAGCAGATGGCATAGCCAAGCAGAATGTCACAAGGAGTAGTGGACCTTGCCTGAGCACCACTGAGAAAACCTCTTTTTCTTAAATAAAATGATTTACCCACTGACACCGTGAAGATACATTTCAATAAACAAACTACAAAAGCACTATTAATAAATTGGGGTACAGTAGTCTTTTTTTGGAAAATTTCATTTGGGAAGAAAAGGGAGTTGAATGACCTGCTTTTTTTTTTTTTGCTCTTCATGTGTTTTAATATAATTGAGAGGCAAAAAGAGGTGCAAATTGTAAAGAGAATATTGCTGTTTGTCATTTTATTTGTTGTGAAATGTGGCTTTAAAAAACTTTCCTCCTTTAAAAAACATTCTACTACTAGTAAATGAATTTCTGGGGGTGGGGGATTGGGTCACACCTGCTGATTCTCAGGGTTTATAGCTGGCTCTATGTCAAGGATCACACCTGCTGTTCTCAGGGCATGGCACAGGGTGCTGGGGATCAAACATGGGTCCAATGTGCAATGCGAGTCCCCTAACAGTTGTACTATCTTTCTAGCCCAGTAAGTGAATTTTTGGATGTGAAGATGTGCACTAAAGGAAATGTGGAAAATGCAGAAAGGATTAAATGTCAATCACCAGGAAAGCCCACTGAAATGAGAATTATAGAATATTTTTGTGTGCATTGGAGTGGTGGATTTAGTTCCTGACTGCTATTTCTTTAATTATACATTTCACTAGGTTAACTTAGTAACCATTGAGTTTCTGTATCAAAAGGTCAAACTTACTGTGATTTGCCTTTTATAAAATATTGTATTAGTTTTTTCAACAACAGTTATACAAGTAAATATCTATTTTACTACATCTTTGCCAAATATAGATATTACAAAGTCATTACTTATTTTTTCAACATAGAATCATCTACAGTATTTTCACATTTCACAATACCAATGAAAATTGCTGGGTTTTGTTTTTACTCTAAAAACTATTCTCTCTTTGATAGGAAGAGGAAGTAAATACCTCTTTTTGCACTGTATAAAATACCCAGAGTCACACTGAAGTAGTGATGAGTAGAACAAGTGAGATGTATATATAGAGAGAAAGTGCAACTCCCGTTCTCCTTATTGGACTGGTCCAGTCATTTAAGGCCAAATGGGCACCATCATAGGACAGGCTGGGGATCAGAAGCCCAGGCATCATTGTCATGTGGCCTCCCATTAGAGGCCTCATTCCAGCCACAGATACTGCCGGTATCATCCCTAAAGGAGGCGGCCCTATCATTGAATCATGGGAGTGGCTCCTATATGGGATTCTGGCATCAATCTGGAATGAGGGGACCCCGGAGACTGGATGGAGGTGGGATCATTGACCCTCCAGGAGGAGGAGCAGAGAACAGAGTAGGAGGAATATTGCCTTATTGAAAGCGCAGCAGTTGTTTTGCCAGTCAGGCTCTGGGCCTGCTCCTCTGTCTTTTTCTGGTACTACTCTTTCATATTCTCTTTGTGTTTCCCTACTCCTGCAGTGTTTTGTTTTCTCGGAGATGGAGATTCATGGGTGAGAAATGTGTCACACTAGTCACAGTAAATCTTGGCCATGATACTCTACAGGTCATTGAGAATTCAATAAATTTTAAATACCTGTTTAGAGGAAAAATGAGAATTTTCTGCTGTTTTATATTGGCATTTTGAGTTGGAATAATAATTAACATTATACATTAATGTAGTAACAAGTAAAATAAATTTATTTAAGATGGTTATAGCTCCAGATTTTATTTAATTTCCAGTTTTATTTTAGGCACTGTGCTTTACAATACAGTTAATGATAGAGTTTTACGTATAACACAACCCAGCACATCTCCCATTCCTAAGGCATTTGCTTTCCTCGTTGTTGTCCCACACTTTTTGCTCCTTTATCAAAGATTAACTGTCCATATACCTAACTATCTATGTATGCACTCTCAAGTCTAGGTTATTGATTTGAATCTGACCTTATTCTAGTACCACACTGTTATAATTATTATTGCTTTGTAGTATAGTTTGAAGTTGGGATAAAAGCTCCAGATTTTAACTTAATTTCTATCTCACATTTTCTTGTCTACCAATTAGGAAACATAAACTAGACAGATGAATTTCATTCTAAATTTTTGTGAATTCAAAAGGCCAAGGACCAGTATATTCTGAGAAACACTAGCGCAAGGTTTTCTTATAAGGGTCATTGTACCTGGACAGTATATAAGGGAAGTTTGAGATGTTCCTCCATTGTAATTAGCAATATTGGGAAAATAGATTGTCAAGATAGTAGAAGAATGTAATAGGATTTTCCATTTATTAAGACATATTTAAGAAAAATGAGTATCCTGCATTGCTGGAGAGAGAAATTCACTCAAGGAAGTTGATTTGGTATCACATGTGGTGAATATGCTATGCACAGGAAAGCATTTGCAATTTTATAGTGACAGGATTACTTGTATTACTTGTCTTCCCATTGTTCTTCAATTTGCTGGAGCAGCACAAGTAACATCTCCGTTCATTGGGAATGAGGTCCATTACTGTTACTGTTTTGGCCATATCAAATACACCATGGGTAGCTTGCCAGGTTCTACCATGGCTCTAAATTTATCCCAGGGCTCCCAGTCTGCTGTCAAGCTAGAAGCATTCTCGTCTCCTTCCTTTTCTCATTCTCAGTGGATAGAGTAATTTGTAACAGGAGAGATCTTCAGGTCCATTGAGTACTGGGCTTGAGATCGGGTTCTCTCTTGTGTGGGGCTCTGGTGAGCTGTGGAGTCCAGATGTTGAAGATGGCTGCGATTATGGTGCAGGGGTTTCCTCCAGCTTCTTCTGAGGCTCTATTGGGGTGGTGGGCCAGGGCCAGAGCCCGCTTTCCCTCCTGGATGCCTCATGATCAACTGAGCACGAAAAGAACCAGTACCAGCTCTGCCCTTGTGTCAGTGTCTCTGGATGACAGCCGATAGCCCCCGAGCAGTTTATGGATGGGTCCACTGAGTCTTCCAGAAGAGACAGAGGTGGGCTTAAGGTACCCCAGCTCCCTCTCCACGGAAGCCCAATGACTTTAGACAGATAGCTACTATAAATAACTTTCTATTTTTACTTTTTACTTTTTTATTTTTTTTTTAGTAAAGCAAGACTGTTTTTATTTAAACTTACTTAGGAAGATGGCTCAGGTATGCTGATCCAGAGACTTAGAGACATGGGGCAGAGCTGCTACTGGCTCTCCCTATGCCCAACCACTCATGAGGCACCCAGGAGGGATGGCAGATTCTAGCCCTGGCCTTCCACCCCAGCAGAGCCTTGCAACAAGCCAGACGACCCCCCACTCCATGAGGGCCTCCATTTTCCACATCCGACTTCCCTCTCATCAGAACTCCACCCAGCAGACCAGCCTATCACAGCCCGGTGCGGTTCATCAATAAATGCTGGATTTAGGAGGTGTCTAAAAGAGTATGCTACCTGCACGGCAGAGCCTGGCAAGCTACCCATGTCATATTTGATATGCCAAATACCAGTAACAATTTTAGACCTCATTCCCATGACCTGATGGAATGGTTTTAGGCTCTTTGTGTTCCTGGAGCAAGCAGGTGCCCTTGGGCTCTTCTAGCATGAGACAGGACATATGGAGATGTTACAGTGCCCGCTCGAGCCAATCGATGATGAACGGGAAGACAGTGATACAATGATACAGTGATAGGAAGATGTGAGGGGAGAGAAAGGGGAGTGAGTATGCATTCAAGAAATAACCTGGGCATCTCCAGAGTGTGTCGGGAGCTCCGCGGGGTCCCTGACAGTGCCAGGAAGCAAGTTCCCTTCTACCTCCGAGCCGGCGAGGAATGGATGAAAACTCAGGAATTCGATGCAGTTTTAAAAGGCTTTACTTATCACAGGTTCAGGCATACAAATCAGCAAAAGGAAAAGCCCGGTGCTTAGGATTCCAGGCTAGAACCCCAGCCACATGTAGGCCAAGATGGCGGCCACCACGTGTTAAGGCCCTGTAAAAGGAGAAGACAAGACTCCCAAAAAGGGTGAGTGCTCACAAAGAGAGAGCTCAAAAGAAGCGCGCAAGAGAGGAAACAGGCTAGGTTTATACCCCCTGCAACTCAGACCTTCCTCCCACTGTTATGTAAAGCAGGGAGGGTCAAATGCCCTTAGGTAATCCCTCCCTGCACCTCACCTAGGCCCTTTAGTATGCTAATGTTTTGAGCCAAGATCTGCCTGGAAATGCCTTTATAGGGTAGAGAGGGGGTTTCTGAGATGGCATGTCTCTGTACCAAAGACTACTACTAATGCCAGTTAAATATTTCTCCAAGCCTTCACAAGTCTCTTCTACTTCATTGTAGTTTTGTATTTTAGTTGCCTTTGAGTATATCAGGGTGCCATGCTTGTTTGCTTGGAAGCAAACAGCATTTCTCTCTGGTCTAATTACTTAGGGGTCCCTACGTGGCCAGGCTAATATGCTGGTAAGATCTAGCTAGTCCCACGATGATTGTGGTAGCATGGGAGAATATTTATACCAGCTAGTACAGCATACATGGTCAGATAAACTGCCACATTTAGACTACCCCCTTATCTACGAAGTGATTTGCAGGCGGCAATTCAGAGCAGATGCAGCGGCCCTTAGGAGTCCTGCAACAAGAGTGGAAAAATCAAGCAAAGATATAAGCAAGTGAGATACATATTTGAAGTATGAAGAACAAGTCTGGATCGTCTCTCTTCTGGGTTTGCCAATGGAGCTGTGGGTCTGGCATGTCTCTCTTCCAGGATTGCTGGCATGGAGGTGGAGAAAAGGGAGGAGGGGCCCAAATCCCCACTCCACGTCTGGCCAGTGTGGCTCCTCCCCGCACCTGTGAGCTAAACCTTGGAGCTATGCTGGACTCAGCTAGGGGCTAACTGAGCCCTTTACTGCCCGGGAGCTCCATGGGTTGCTTCCACATGGGGCTGAGTGGTGCAGCTGTGGATCTGGAGTGGTTGGGTCTGGATAGTCTTTCTTCCAGGGTTGTCGAAGGAGCTGTGGGTCTGCCATGTCTCTCTTCTGGGATTACTGGCATGGAGGTGGAGGAATGGGCGGAGGGGGCCAAAATCCAAGGGGCCAGTGTGGGCCCTTGCAATACATATTGTTTGAAATCATGGTTTGGAAAAGGGGTGTTGGCGTGGAATGATATTTACTGATTTGAACATTACAAGCAAATCTAGGAATTTCTAATGATTTATATTAAACCCTGATTACGAAATTTATTATATTCGGTCTTCCTGATCATCTTCTGCATCTTTCCTGATGTACATTCAATGTGTCCTGGTAAGCTACTTAGGTCATAAAACCACTCACTGTAGGAAAAGTGTCCTTGGCAAAGAAATACCTTGCTCTATGGTTTGCATTATATTATTATCAGGAAAACAAATTCATATAGTAAGAAATGAAGCATTTACTATTTCCAGTAGGTTCAATAACTATTAATCAGAGGTAAGAATTGTAAGCTTTTAAAAGTCATATTAAGCTGGAGAGATAATGCAGCAGCAAAAGCACTTGTCTTCCCTATGACTGACTGCATGCAATGGAATCATCTTAGCCCCTATACCATCTCTCTGTGATAAATTTTCTTTCTTTTTTTTTTTTGGTGGGATCAGGGGAGGGGTGGCACCACACCCTGTAGTGTTCAGAATTTACCACTGGTTCTGTTCTCAGGGATCTCTCATAGCAGTGCTCAACAGATTATATGGGATACCAGGGATCGAATCTGGCTCAATTGAGTGAAAGGTGAGAGCTTTCCTTTCTGTACAATCTCTCTGGTCTCAACAGTGGACTTCAAATAAATAAATTAAGGAAAGCAAAAATGTGGACTAGATAAACTGAAGAAATATAGCTTAAATCGAATGTTTGGGACTCCTATATAGTGATTTTACATATTTCCTTTTTTCATATTTATATGCTTCCTCTGAAGAAGAAGAGTATGCTACCTGCACGGCAGAGCCTGGCAAGCTACCCGTGCTGTATTTGATATATATGCCAAATACCAGTAATAATTATAGACCTCATTCCGGAATGGATTGAGGCTCTTTATGTTCCTGGAGCAAGCAGATGCCCTTGGGCTCTACTAGCATGAGACAGGACATATGGAGATGTTACTGGGGCCCACTCGAGCAAATCGATAATGAACGGGAAGACAGTGATACAGTGACAGTGATGCTTCCTCTTCCTGTCCCCAATCCTTTCCAACATTTAAATCATTATGAAATTCCAGTCTTCCTGTGCTAAAAGATAATATAAAGTGGACACTTTAGACTTAACAAAAATTAAGCAGTCAGCAGAAGAAAAAAATTTAACAGTAATCATGTCTGTTAAGGGGAGAGAACAGTTCAAGTTGAAAAAATGAATCAATAGTGGAGTTTGAGGTTCTCACAAATAAAATTTTACTTAAGTTACAATGTTAACACACATTAAGGAGAAAAGGTAGTTATTGTGACCCAAATTTAGTGTTTTAAAATAATGACAATTTATTCACTCTAAAATCTGAAATTTAGGTGAAATTGAGCAAGCTCTCATTAGTTAGTCTAACTGCTCCTAAGCAACAACTATTAAGAGGACCTCAATCACATTGCTGGTGTGTAGGAAGCAGTATGCTTTAGCTGGAACTTCGGTCCACGGGACTCACCTGCTATATGGGTTGTTTGACTTCTCTTGACATGGAAGACTCTAGTTTGTGAAACATTTTCAATTTCCCTGACTTGGCCCTTAGTATAAGACACTTCTCTCTTGAGAAAAGAAGAAGGATAAGACAAAGAAGAAGGAGGAGGGAGAAGATGCAGGAGGGAGAAAAGGAGGAGGAAGAGGAAAAGGATAGGAGAGGAGGAGAAGGAGGAGGAGGAGGAGAAGGAGAAGAAGGAGGGAGGAGGAGGAGGAGGAGGAGGAAGAAGAAGGAGGAGGAGGAGGAGGAGGAGAAGGGAGAAGAAGAAGAAGGAGGAGGAGGAGGACAAGGAGTAGGAGGAGGAGGGAGAAGGAGAAGGAGGAGAAGGAGCAGGAGGAGGAGAAGGAGAAGGAGAAGGAAGAGGAGGAGGAGGAGGAGAAGGAGGAGGAGGCAGAAGGAGAAGGAGAAGAAGAAGAAGGAGGAAGAGGAGGAGGAGGAGAAGGAGAAGAAGAAGAAGGTGGAGGAGAAGGAGAAGGAGGAGGAGGAGAAGGAGAAGGAGGAGAAGGAGAAGGAGGATGAGGAGAAGGAGAAGGAGGAGAAGGAGAAGGAGGAGAAGGAGAAGGAGGAGGAGGAGGGAGAAGGAGGAGGAGGAGAAGGAGAAGGAGAAAAGGAGAAGGAGAAGAAGAAGAAGAAGGAGGAGGAGGAGGGGAGGGGGAGGGAGAGGGAGAGGGAGAGGGAGAGGGAGAGGGAGAGGGAGAGAATGAGAAGGAGAAGGAGAAGGAGAAGGAGAAGGAGAAGAGAGAAGAGAGAAGAGAGAAGGAGGAGAAGAAGAAGAAGAAGAAGAAGAAGAAGAAGAAGAAGAAGAAGAAGAAGAAGAAGAAGAAGAAGAAGAAGAAGAAGAAGAAGAAGAAGAAGAAGAAGAAAGAAGAAGAAGAAGAAGAAGAAGAAGAAGAAAATCTCTTCATGGATTTTGATATCTGCTTTGGTATTTGGCATGGTGATTGGGTTCTATTTGCTATAGAGGCAGGCTGGGGGATGGGGAGGGAATTTGGGAACATTGGTAGTGGGAATAGAGCACTGGTAGAGGAACGGATGCTGGAACAATGTATGAATGAAACCCAATCATAAACATCTTTGTAATTGTACATTGCTTGGTGGTATAATAAAATTTTTTTAAAAGACACTTCTCCCTTTAGGTCAGATTGACATCTCTGGACCATTGCTCAAGATGTTTCCTCTACTTTCAAGTCTTGTCTAGGCCTTTTTCTTAATCCACACCTTATACAAGGTATATAAAACAAAGCATAAGAACTTTTACTCAGAAAAACTTTTCTAATTGCTGATAAAGCTATTTCTTTATGAAATTTGACAGCTCTTAATAGCTATACTATTTATTTTTAATGAAAATATGCTATCATGTTATTATATACTTTCCTGTGGATATAAAGTGAAAGAGTAATTTCTTTTTTTAAAATATTTTATTATTCCACCGTGAGATACACAATTACAAAGATGTTTATAAGATGTTCACATTTGGGTTTCAATCATACAGTGTTCCAGCCCCCATCCCTCCACCAGTGTCCATTTCCCACCACCAATGTCCCCGATTCCCTCCCCTCCCCTAGCCTGCCTCTATGGCAGGTTCTTTATTTCTTTCTCTTTCTCTCTATTTCTCTTTTCCTTCCCTTCCATATTGTGGATTACAATGCATACATTAAAAGGTTGTCCTGTGTATCTTTTTGCCTGTATTTAATGCTCAGTTCTAGGTTGGTATTAGCGCTTTTGACAATTATTGGCACACTGTTCCATTCTCTGTCTTACCTAGCCTCTATTCCTGCACGTTTGTGATAATTTCCACCTTTGACAAGACCTTCTGATCCATGCTTCACCTGACCTTGGATATTGGTATCATAATATGTATATATATATATATATATGTATATATTTATGTCATGCAAATAAATGCAGTCATTCTATATCTGTCTCTCTCCTTCTGGCTAATTTCACTCAACATGATCCTCTCCATGTCCATCGATTTATAGGCAAATTTTATAACTTCATTTTTCCTAACAGCTGCATAGTATTCCATTGTGTAGATGTACCAAAGCTTCTTTATCCAGTCATCGATTCTTGGGCATGAAAGAGTAATTACTTTTTTTTGTTGCTTTTTTTGGTCACACCCGGCAATGCTCAGGGATTTCTCCTGGCTCTGCACTCAGGAATCTCTCCTGGCGGTGCTTGGGGACCATATGGGATGCCAGGGATCGAACCTGGGCCAGCATGGGCCTGCCGCGTGCAAGGCAAATGCCCTGCCCGCTGGACTATCGCCTCCGGCCCCGAAAGAGTAATTTCTATCCAGTGAGTGAGTACACTTCTCATTGTGTGATTCTTCACACAAAAACCAAAGGACCAGGGAGATGGTGGAAACTGCTCAGAACAGGCAGGAGTCTTGGGTAACTTCTGAAATCGTTTATCTGCCTCCCCTCTGCATTGTCAACCAGGTACTTCAAAATTCCAAAGGTATTACAAACTCCTTATGAGCATCACCAGATATAATAAAATAAATATAATAAAACACCCAAAGTCCATATCTCTATATCACAATGACAATGACATATCACAATGTCATCAAGCTATATAGTGAGCAAAATAAACATTGGATAGCAGGGGTGATAGTTGTTGGGGCATTTTAGTATACTTTTTAGGAAATATAATTCCATTGAAGTGATGTATGTCTTGAACTTAAAAACAATCCTTTAAAAAATATATTTGAGAAGATGTTTACCTGTACTACTAAAGAAGAATTTAAATTACACATTAGGCATAATGAGTTTGGATCATTTATTTTATTACATTTTCAAATGTTTTTGCCCCCAATTCTTATCACTTGTCTTTCTCACTGATCCAAAGAAGCAAAGGCTTTTTAGAATGTTTAGTATGAGTAAGGTGAGCCTAGAAAATGCAGAGATAAAACTGGTTAGCATGGAAATAATCAGTACGAATGTTTATTAACCTAATTGTCTTCAACTGAAGAGAAAACTGAAGGAAATTTAATAGTAACTCTTTTCAGAACCACATTAGCTCTATCAACACAGATAGAGCTGTGATCTACACATTAATGAATTTTGTCCCCCATTTCTCTGTATATTTTTTGCCACTATTATGACTTGAGTAATACATATGCTATTACAGTGAGTGAGAAAATTCATGCAAACACAATGTTGACAGGGTGTAGCCGAATCTTCAAATCAATAAATTAAATTTTATAAAATATCTTGACTAACAGATGTGTCAGCATCTTCAAATGTAGTTTCTTTTCAAGACATTCCCGTGATTTTAGTTTGAAGGAGTTTCTGAACTTTTTTACTCAAGGTAATGAGCCAGTTAATAGACTGGGTTTTGTGTAGGAAGCAATTACCCCGATTGATAGGAAACTTGAGAAAATGAGCACAAGCTTTAATGAGATCTGCAAAAAGGTTATGTGTCTAAGAGCTGAGATGGAGTAAAAAGGAAGGATGGTGGAAGCAATCATTAGAGACAATGCCATGAAAACCAGTGGGGAAAAAGATGAGATATGGTGTGTCTGTCTTTTTCTTTCTAAAAACCACAATTAATTCATTGAACATAAGATCTCTAGATCTTTGGAACCAGAAATACATGGTTCAGTTGAAATTTTGTCAGTGACTTAGTGTTTGTTCAACCCACCTAGGGGAAAATGTTTTAGTAGAATAACCATTACAGTCTGATACATGTTCTAGTTTCTAGTTTATACATGGTTTTGAAAAAGCAGGTCAAAGGCACTGCTTCCACTTCCTCTTGTCTCAGTCACTTTTTAACTCACTTTAATTTGTTTCTTTTTTTTTCCCTCTTGGGCCACATTTGACACTGCTCAGGTCTAACTCCTGTGTCTTAATTCAGGGTTCACTCCAGGACACCTTGAGTGTCCTCATGTAAGCTGGGGTTTGAACATGGGTCGGATGTGTGCAAGGCTGTACTATCCTTCAGGTCTTAAACCTGAGGGGAGGGTTACCTTACCTGCTGTACTATGCATCAGGTCCTAAACCCTTTCCAATTTGACTTACTCTCATCATTCTACTGAAATAGTTCTGAAAAAGGTGAACATTGATGTGACTGTCAGAGCTTCACCCAGCAGAAGAGCT